>JABFQD010005396.1:0-10750 GCA_022817045.1 Psix sp. ZL-2020
ACCCTTATTGCACACTATATTATTGATTTACTGGTTCATACAAATAATAGCTTGTACTTTTAATTTGAAACAATTAAACTTTTTAACATTATTAATCAATTTGACGGTAATTTGATGACACTTTTTTTAACATAAACATATTTAAAAAAACGTTCTAATATTGCTTATTAGAAATTGCAACTTTTTTGAAATAACAAATTGAGTATTTAAGAAGTTGAATAAAATATACTCTTATCCTAAATATAAAACTAATGTGCGTAAAAACTAAAAACATCACATACGAAATTAACATTATGATCATCGACACATGACACCGAGCTTTCTCGCTGGAATTTCGTGATTTAGCAGAGAAAATGAAGCCGATGAAATCGATGTCACACAGGGAGAATTTAATGCTCTCAAATAACTGACTGTTCACCAATCGAATTTCACAAAATCGTAAAACCTATCAGTGTGCTTGTATGATCCTTTACAAATTATTATTTATTTTAACATTTTATTCGAAACCTTTTGTTCTTTCTTTGATACCGTATAAAAATGTTGAATTTCATTTTCTGTTCAATAATAAAAGCATATAATGGTATTTAATACCTATTATATACAAGTAATTGTTTACCCCACAATGTATTTATCTTAAAATAGCTTTTGTCTACATTTTAAAACGTTTCTTTTTAAGAGAACATATTCGTTTTCAAAAAGGTAAAATACATATATTGGACCGTCTCTCTCTATTTTAAGTAGATTAAAAATAAAGAATCAGCAAAATAATTTCTTTCACTATGAAATAAACTAACTATAATAGAACTAAATATTGCAACGTGAATGCTATTCATTATTTTCGGCCAACTGCTAACAAAATTATTTATCAAGTACAAACTTTTATAACTATTTTTTCAATAAAATTACAAATTCAAAAAAAAAACTGAAGAAATCACGAATAAATTATGTTTTAAATTGAATAGCTTCAAATGAAAATCATTACAGTCTTGGAATTTCAAATAAAGTATTTTTTTGAAACTAGAGTAATCTAATTCCCATTTAATGCTTCCATTTTATTTGTAATCAGTACATTATGAAATACACGTTAGAGCTTTTGAAGACTATTCATCTGCAGCAGTAATCGGTTTTTACAAGTGTTAAAACATTCGACACGACATACGCATTTTTAACAGAGTTTGATCTGAGCTTTATCTCTTTAAATTGCTAAGACGTACACGAATTTCAAAAATTTCATCTGTTTAAGCTATAAAGACCGATAAGAATGTCGCACATTTTTCCGAACCATTGTCCGTAGAGTGCTATAGATTTATATAAGAGACTGCGCGATAGGATATCACAGGTTAAGATGCCGTTACTTTAAATCTTGCGAGAAATGCGAAGAAAAGATTTGGCATCTGAAATTTTTATTGCAGCGCAGAAAATTGTATTTATTTACAGAGCATTAGATTTTAATGGAGCAAGTCAAATAATCTACCGCAATTTTTTTGAAATAATTTACAAAAATTATTTTGTGCAGTCATAAATTACTTTTATTCTGGTAAAATATTCTTCTATTTCTGAACTCTTATACCTTGTATTCATTAATTCATTTAATGTATTTTTATATTGAAAAAAAAAAAAAAAAAACAGAAATGTGAAAAAGCAAGGAATTGTAATTATTTTTTATCTTTATACGAATCTGCAATCCGTGTGTGAGATTAAATTTCACTTGTGCTCTATAACAATATTTTAATTAATTAGAGCGAATAGTCACTGATATGTATTTATCAAAAAATACGTCTGTAATTTCGACAACTTTTTTTTGCAAAAACAGCAATAAATGCAGCTATAGGTCAGCACAGTTCTTGAACAATTTTTGATTTTATCTCATTATTCTAACAATTTTTTAATGTCATAGTGGAATTGTAGATAGTTCGTTCTAAGCAGCTGGACACGAAAACGCAAATTTTCGTGTCGGCGATTATCTCGGTAGACTGAATCGCAAGAGCAAGCTGCTAATAAAAGCTCGAGAAGTATATATATTTGTTGTCATAGCAAATACAATATTTTTCTTGCCGCCGCATCAGAAGTGTCTCTTTAATTGGCTTTTTTATATGAAGCACATGGTCTACGAATCGTAAAAAGTTGACTTTTCGTGGCTGTGAAACGAAAAGTGACGTCATCTTCAAGGTACATGGAATATAGCTTACTGTCGTGACACAAAAGCGCTGCGAAAAGAGACACTTTTTATGCAGATAGAACAACTACATTTCTTAACATAAACACAAGACTCAAATATTATTAGAATTGTTAATTAAATCATAACCTAAATAATATTATTTATTATTATAATGATAAACATTTATTAGTCTGTTAGTAGTAACTTTTTTGATAATAATAAATTCATAAAAAGAATCAACCTAAATAAGAAACAAAAGAAATGATTACTATAAATAATAACATACTGTATACAAATAGGTAATAAAATAGTTTCTCTTTTTATATTTATTAAGAAAATTGTTTCAAACATGGTACATATTGTGTTCATTATAAAGGTATAGTGCATGCCAAAGTTACAATTGGCTCGTGAAGCGCGAAACAGTCGTTTATGGGCAATACGGAAAAATCCTATGCTGTGGCTCACAGTCAAGATTCCTTCGAGTAACTCGGCCTCATTCAAGAAACACATGGGCTTAATCAATGTTGATTCAATTTTTACTTAAAGTTAATTTAACATTCGATGAACTTACAAATTTTTTGTAAAATCATGTCCAATTAAGTTTATTTGCTGACTTTTAATTAATATAAAATCAATTTTCTAGTTCCTATAAAACACTGTTATTTATATATATATTATATATATTTTACGCATATATAAATATGTATGTATGAAGATAATTTATATAATTATATAAGTTGTTTCTAACTACATTTAATTTTTTAATTTTACTATAAAATATGATAAATATTCTACGAATAATGTTTTCACCAAATATTATATAGTCTGTATCTGTTGCAAATTGCTTAATATGTGCAATACTAATTTCAACATTTATTAATTAAAAAAATGTGTTTTCAAAATGCTCTGGAGAGAAGAGAAACATTTGATGCTTTGATATAGAGATATTCAAGATTAATATCAAATATTAATTATAACAAATATAACGACAGTAAAAAAGTTATTTCAATAAATTTTTGACAAATTTTCCTCATACAAAGCAGGGCTAAATAAATATATCTATTTCATTTCTTAGTCTGAGCCTTATCTCGATTTCGTTTTACAAGGACAGAATTAACTTTTGAAGCAATATCAATGAAATATGCACAAATGTTTGTATAAATAAACGACGCATTTACTCGTTTCTAAATATAAATTAATAATGAATACAAATTATAATTACATTCCATACAACATGAAGGAGGAATTTCTTTGCAAAAAATTTAGAAAAATAAAATGGAGTTAATAATGCAAATATTAATCATAATTATAAAATTATATTTAATTATTACATAGTATGAAAATTACTGCTCAAAGTCGAAAGCATCATTAATGATTTGTAACAAGATTAATGTAAACTGTCATCAACAATTTTTATATTACAACAAACATCCTGAATATTGAATAATACTTTAGGTAAAAAATGAACTACAGGTAAATAATTTGAAAGTTATAAATTTCATAACAAAACTGGACTCCATCTTGAACATCATAATTCAAATAAATTAATATGATTTCATTAATTCTGAGTTTAATATATCCAGTTATTCGAAACGACTACTAAAATACACCTCATCAGAGTACACACATGAACGAACAGTAGAATTTGTAGCGCCTTAAAAAATGACCACTTTTTTACTACTATTCTATATGGTTTTTTTTACCTTTACCAGCACATTATTTGTGAATAATTTGAAATGTCCCAAATCACCATTCAATAGCAATTATAGTTAATACACACTTAAATATGTTTCATGCAACAATAATAAAGTTAATCATGTCCTATGAATTTTCAATTTCTACATTCTGTATGTAACATTTTTCTATAATTAAATTTAAAGTTAACGTGAAATACAAATTTACATTGGACGAAATATCCAGGTCTTAATTACATAAATATTTGGGTTAATAAAATACACTTTTTCTTAATGCAATTCACAACAAACCATCGATAACAAGTATTGAGGTATTACTGATTTAACATTGGCAACCGACTGTTGACGGTATAATATTTCGTTAGAGTATATGGGCGTTTTCATTACAGCACTACGCAAACATTGTTTACCAACAGTTAGCCAGTTGTTACAAATACTATACCAAAACTACCATTCATTATTCAAGCTCTCTAAAGAAACACTCTGACGCATTTCTTGAAAACGATCTCTCATTTTTCTTTTACAAAATGTATGTCTGTTTGGTTGTACCGAGATAATTAATTTACCTTTACTTAACGTCATGCTGTTAATGAAATTGTTTCAATCTTTTTTTCAAGCTTTAATTGTGTTGTAATAACCAAACATTTATTATACATTCAAATCGTGTCCTTTGATGTTGTGCTCGTAAAAAATTATTACACAAAGTCATTTTATACCATTCTGAGCAAATAAGTTCGGAATGGTATAATGTAATTTCTAACTTCGTGAAAAAGGAAAAATATAATTTTAATTAATTATAAATTTGTCTGAAAAAACTCTTTTCCAATATAAGCTGGCGAAGTACGGAATGTTTAATACAAACATCCTTTTTATTTAAATGGCTATATTTTTATTTTGAACGCATTACGTTACCGACTTGCTGACAACCCACTAATGACTTCCGGACGACTTGTTTAAAACTCCGTACAGTCAATTGTATTTTTGTATAAAAGCTTTCTATCAAACAAGTAAGAAACGGATATACAAAATATTTCAACGTGCCACAGCTAACATTTGACCTAACACAACGTTACTATTATTCTAATTTAATCCCAACTTTCAGTGCTCGCATAACTGTGTCGCATTCGGAGCAGATGCATCAAAGTATCACTTGCACGGTATTAATTCTACTTAAAATAAAACGTTAAACTAATATAATACTTGCTCATATTCTAATACTGTCACCCACATATACACACGTACACACACAAGCACGTACATTTATAACAAGAATTTTTTCGCTGTTGGATTTGTGTAACAAATGCTTAGACACAAAAATTAGTATGGTATAATAAATCATTTTATTTTTAGAACCACGTAGTGTTCTTAGTTATTTAGTAAAAAACGTAAGAGAATTATTTTTAATATAGTTTCTAGTAGCAATGCTTTTTAACTTTATGATTTTGAATTTATGATGGCTGTATGAAAGAAACCAGAATTATGAAGTAATTTAAATTTATTTAATTTTTTTGAAAAAATCGAGTTCTTATAGTTAATTCGATTGGGTTTTACGTAGAGAAAAGATCACAACAATTCACATCTTCCGGAGGGTGTTATTAATAAATAATGTACTAAATATATGAAGTGATTTTATTAAAATAATCCGAAAAATCTAAAAGTCGCAAACTGATTATATAGTATGTTTTTTGTCAATTATATTGTAATCTTTATTTATTTCCAGTTACTTATATTATGAATACCAATATATTAATGTGAGGTGTCATACACTATGTTCTTTGTGTTTATATTTACTGTAACCTTTTTTTTCAATGCAACTGTAATCAACTTTTACCATACATTGTTTGTAGAAAAATAATTACTTCATTAAGCTCTTTACCAATTCTCTCTGTTGTTATCCTAACAATCTATTTTACGTCATCAGTCTATCGTTTTTTATTTGTATGCTGTTATCATCCGTAAAACACTAATAGCATGAATTATTTCTAAATAACTTTTTCACCAAATTGAAACAAATATTAAATAAATATATAATTAAAAAAAAAACAGACGTTTCAAAGTTTGAAGAAGATGATGAATATAACTTTAAAACTACTTCGAAACGAAATGAGAACCACAAACAAATTGAATACATTATTTAATAAAATAATATGAACTTTATATACATTGAATCAGCTGTTTATGCAATCACTGACTAAAAATCTATTCAATGTTTTGTACGATTCCAGTCAAGCTGTTATAATTACGTAGGTTCAATGAGTCGCAATTTCTATTCGTGTGTTCTGTCCGACAAATCGTTTACTTTCATCACTAGTAAATAGCCCGAATCTCGTTTCTTTGACAAATGATTAGCTATTTCCAACCGACCCTTCAATCCTATTGTGTCTTCTCTCTCGCCGCACAGGAAACTCCATTCTTAAAATTTTTTCCACTTTTCACATTGATGCATTGGCACTCTAGATATTGTACAAAAAATTCTGCCTTAAATTAGATTTTTTGGACGGAGACACTGATAAGTTAAGAAACATTTATCTTGCTTGCATTTCATCATACACTGTACTTCACGACTATCGCTGTATCATCGAGTAAATAACCCGAAGATATATTTTTATGATCTAACAAAAAATCAGATATTAGATTCCGCTACACTAAAAGAATCCCTAATTCTCAATTATTCCCTCCTCTCCATTACGCTGCATCATTTTTTCGAGTCGTAAAATTCTCATAACATCATATTAAATAATCAATTCACTTTTATCGTCAGCTCAACTTACTAGAGCATAATTTGCAAAAAAGCATTGCACCACTTTATTTTTCTTCCATCGTTTCGGCCGCGACACAGAGTTTGTTCCGTTAAATGGAGTTCACAATTTTAATGCAATCAACTAACTACAGCAATGTTGCGCACAAAGTAAGGAAGTAAGCAGGCGAGCTCTCAAAAAATGAAATTGCACAATTGTGATTCATATTGGACCATAATTTGCGTGCATACTTTTTCTTAACTAAAATATTTATACTTCTAGGACTTGGCGGGATGAATCGCATTCCACGAGGTCGGAAATTACATTGCTAGCAATGTAACCGGCGCAAAAGAAAACGACTTTCTTATTTCCACTACTTTTTCTTGACTTTACTTAATTTCTTCTGCGTCGTATTCGTTTTCGTAATATTCTCTCCGTTATTTCCATTCGCTTGAACTTCCATTTTGGGATCATTTTGTACAGTAGCTGCTGATGGACTGAATTCTCGCAGGGGGATGTAATTACGAAACGCCTTGAATTCAATCTCAAGGTTGTTACGCTGATCCGCGAGCTTGCTTATCCGAAGAAAAAACATTGCCTCTTCCGGGTTCTTCGTGGCTCCAGCTCGATGAGGAATAACATTCACCTTTGGATGCCCCTGGCGTACTTTTTACCTACGGCAAAAGCTTGGATCAACGGCCGCATTCATCAAAACGTATTACACGCGCTTTTGTTTGTGAGCCAGCAAGCCGGAATTCAAGATGAGGATTTATGAAGCGCTCCGCGCCATCGCTTCAAATACTTGATACCAAATCTACGTTTTCTTTAATTTATGCGTTCTTTCCCAACGCTGTCTTCGATCTTCGCTTATTCTTTATACCAATTTATCTTTTGTTTGTCTCGCTTCCGGCGGACTGGACAATTTTTTACTCCTTATTTTTCGAGCACGCTGTTCCAACTTCTTTCAAATACTCCATTTTTTGTTTCTACTCATTTCGGCCAACTTTTTTGTACCGACTTTTTTTTCACTTTTTTACATCCAGTCAATTCGCCTCGAAATTGAATTGGATATAAGTTGAGTGAGAAAGGAACAATACGTCGCTATTTAATCAGGTTCTAATCGTCTAATTTGAATATTCAAATTAACTCTGACAGGTGCGCAAGTTTTATTAGAATTGTAATTATATTATGATGTTGATTTCTTTAGATTACGAGATAAATGTTGTCGCAAATGTAATAATAAGGTAACGAAAGAATTGTATGGTGAAATGAATGCAACGACAGGATAGCTGACAAGTAAAAATGGCACATGTGAAGCGAATGTATATTCCATAATACCGCGATTTCTCTTCAAAATGATTCATTTTGACTTTTAATCAATGTCAGAGAGAAATCATATATTATTATGCTTCACCACGCTCGAGCAGCCCGATCTCACAAGAGCGTTAATGTACACACGCATAAGAACATTTCTTTGCCAGAATCATAATATTATTTTACGAAATTCTATGCATCGAATATCATATTAACTAGTTTTATCAAACATATGATCTTATTTTTATTTGAACGGATATTTTATTTCGTAAAAAACATTTCCTTTATTGAAAATATTTATTTATAACTAATTTCCTGACTATTTGAAATATTGTATAAATATAAACAAATAATCCATCATAAATTAATTGTTTTTTATTGAAATGTAATTTTAGGTTATGAAACCTTTAAAAAAATGTTCAAGGTGAGGAACGCCACTGAACGCTGTTTTAATTTTTCTATAAAAATTAAATATGTGATATATATCGAATAGGAAATAAAAATAAAAAGCAAGTCAAAAGATTGTTTATTAAAGTCATAAAAAACGATATCAAGTTTTTTTTAATAAATTACTTATTTTTAAAAAACGAACCAAAGCCTCTATTGTAATTATATTTAGTTTAAATATTACACATCTATACAACTATATATAATAAAATTCTGTAAAGTATATATATTTAGCTTATAATATTAATTACATGAACTTCAAAAATATATTGTTTTTATACCAAGTTTAAATTTTAAGGCTCTCATTTCAGTTCTGGAATAAAGACTTACAACTCCTAGAATAAATAAAAAACTTCACAGTAAATAGTAAGAATGTAATATAATAAGCCTTGAAATAGTTTAAACAATAAACTGCTTAATAATAAATGGTAATCCATAAAAGTTCATTTGTAATGTTTTAATACTTACGTTACATTGAGATTCCGTAGTAAATTTTAATATAAGGAAAATTATACAATTCTGGCGAAAGAACTTCTTGGGTTACATTTAACGTAGGTATAAATTTAATCAAATATGTAATGAAGTGATACAAAAATAATGTAAGACAAATCAAGGAAAATAAATAAAACGGAGAGAAGTGTAAGCTAAGTTGTTATTATTTATATTATGTTAATATTTATTATTCCTTCGCACAATTCCATAACAGACAATAATATAAACAAATAATGATTATGTTTGTTTTCTTTTTTACGCATGCAGTACAGCACCAAAAAATCAATAAGAAACAATTTTAGATGTCCTTCAAAGTTCAGCGATTTATTACGTAAATAAAACCTAAACATTTCAAACACGTATTAAAATGAAATAATTTATCAAAACTGTAGGAACGAAGCAGATAAAAGAATATTTTATACATTTTTTTATTTCGCTTTTCTAACAAATTAAACATTCAATAAAAATAAAAATTTTAACTAACTCGCTCCTTTTATTATTTGAACAATTAATTGCAATTATGAAAATGAAAGTAATGCTTACAATATTGTTTACGCTATAAAAAGTATATAATTATATTCAAATAAAAATAAGATCTATTTAATTTTGTTCAATTAAACTTATTTATTGAATTTAAACTTTTATTAAACCTCAGCAATAAATGGGTATATTTTGTTGCATCGGGAAACATAAAGTATTCAAAAATACGCTGTGATTCAAGTCTTTATAAAATTTTAAATAAAAATTTAGTTGAAACATGTACAAATAACGGAAAACGCACTGAATGTAGACGTGAAATTTTATAACGTATAATGGAATAATCGATTTTTTTAATTTTATATATACTCCAATTTATTATTTTGAGAATAGTAGAGAAAATCTGGTATAATGAAACGAAGAAAATATTTCAATAAATTAACAAGGTCGTTGTATTATTATTTTACAAGCACAAAAATACTGCTAGGAAATCTCCAATTTTTGATGTGTTACTTTATTAAACGAATACAAATATTTGTAATTATTTATGCCATATTTTTGAATAATATTTTTATTATTGAATTCTTTTTTTATACATATATTGTGAGATATTTTCTTTGAAAATATTTTAAATAACTTATTATTTACTTATTTGAACAAAAATTATTATTTCTATTTATAATTGTTAGTATGTTATCAAATGTTGAGATTAGAACGTTTAAAGTTTGGTTAGTACAAGGTTATAACGTTAAAATGCGCGCTGTGTTGAACTGTCGGCGAGCCGTTACAAATTGCTCTTCTAACTCCTACATCGGTTCCTTACGGAAAATTTCGCATAAGTGATGCTGAGTTGATCTTAGATTTTTATATTGAAAATAAAAAAACACGTTGAACTACCGTGATTGTTAAACAATTTTATATTAAACAATGATAAAGATAAAACAAGAAATATAGCTGGTCTAATTGAGAACCAGAATCGATTAAAGATACTTGCGTTAAAGAACTGTGTATTTTTTTCGAAAAGTGGTAATATAATAATTCAATAATAAATTAAAAGTGCTTAAACCAAAATAAAAAATTATATTCATACACAGTATAAAATTGCTAATAATTTTTCAATTACATTTTATTTATCCATTTTTATCTAAATAAATGTTTATGGAATAAAAATGACAAATATTTGTTAATATAGAAATATAACAATACAATGATTAATAAGTATGAACATTTATTCAAGTATATGATTCATTACCTTCATTGCGAAGTTACGATATATATTTTATAAATAATCAAAATTAAATAATCTTTAACAAATTTGAATTAATATGAAAAGTTTAAAATATCATTATCTTAATTATACTTTTAATATTTCACTGGAAAAGAAAGAGAAATCAGCAAAAGATATATTGTTGTTTCTTGCTTTCTTTCTA
>JABFQD010005397.1:0-10749 GCA_022817045.1 Psix sp. ZL-2020
GTATATATTAGAATATTATATATATACTTATATTGAGCATAAAGCAAAAATAACATTGCATTCAATCATATATGTGACATATATAAACTGTTATTGTGGATATTTCCAAAATGTCCAACTGGATACTGTTCGTTTTCATTAGAATGATTGTAAAATGGTGTTAAAAGTAATAAAAGAGAAGTAGCATAAAAACCACTGATACAGATGGAGAACAAATTGATATAAAGCTTAAAGCAATATTGTAATTGGCGCCGGGAATGAAGAGTGACGAAGAAAGATGAAAGGAGAAAAGCGTCAGAGCATTTCGCGGATGCAACGACGCGTTTGAATATACAGCGCGCGCCGGCTTTTATGCGCTCGGCTGCAGTTATCCGATCAACGCGCTGTCGCATTGTGCGGCTCGTTACGCGCGTAAATGCAGCGCGCGAGCCTTTTACAAAATAGCTGTTATTTCATTATAACGGCGGAACGAGCCGCGCTCTTTTGTATTATTTATGAACACGCCGGACCATCGAATCTAACGCTACAGTTTGCCATGCAACTATACGACACTCAATTCTTCGCGTTATTTATCGGCTCGTTGTTATTGGCCCCGCGTAACATAAATCACGCGCAAAGATCGAGCAATATGATTTCATTTATAAATTATCGACACATTTTAATTAACTCCGAGGGTCGGGATCACTTTTTCCCCTCGCTTTTTAGGTCATCGCAGTTGTACTTTGAGCAGATTGAGTCTATATAAAAATCGTTTTTGCCCGTCTCAAAAAAACGGATATTTATTTCCGATCGACGACGCGCCTCGTAGCGCATTTATGTGTTTTCGCGTTTTTTAGCGCCAACTTCGACTGATTTGGATGTATAATTCAATGACGCCAATTATCGTCGCGACGTTTTTTCGACGGGGCGGCGATCAGGCGGGGAAAAAGAATGAAAAAGTGGTCGTAAGTCTTAATTTGAGCAGCGACAATAATTCTCGTAATACAAGGTTCATTCTCAATGAACAGTGTGCAATTTCACAATACCTGTCCGCTAATAACTACTGGGCTTCGGTCATGAATCTCTGACGCGCCAATAATTACTATTCGGCTTCTGTTGTTAATTACTAAGGTCCTTAAAATAATGGCCAGGTTTGCTCATAATTAGCTATTCACGCTAGATAAATAACAACTAACTCTATATTAATGCATCACTTTTCAGTTAACCTTATTTTGTTTACAATCATCATTACACAATTGATTGTCTTTCGAATTTTGCAAAAAACACTTAATAATTTGAACAAAATCATTTTCCAAAATGAATCCAGCGACATTTCGGATGCAGATTATTTCATTGAACAGATATTTTGTATAGAAATTTACAAATTCAAATGTTAAATCAAACTAAAATTGCAGAATACTAATATTTGATTCGTTATTTATGAACTTGTCATATATGTTATTTATGAAACATGAATTATATTTCTAGTTGCATTTTGTGAATACGAATCAAATTCAGACTTGTTTTCTTTTCGCTGCATACTTTTATGAGATGAAAAATATCATATTTTAAGAATCACAAGAATACAAATGAAACGATATATAATTGATGAGTTTATTGTAACGAATATTTCGTTTCCAAAAGTTGATATACACTTTTGAATGATTTACCGCGAAAAGGCAACTTCCAAATGTAAACGGAAAATTTGACTCCATTGGCATGTCAATTGGCATGTCAATTGTGACATAATATTGTTTAACAGTTGATACATGCCATTTCGATAAAAATGATATGAAAACATCAACTTTTATATTCAAAGTCCATTTAATTCCTCTTCAGTAATCATAATCTAAAAAACATTGCAAAAATAACTAATTGAGTATAATGGTAATAAATATATATAATTTATATTAATTACAAATCACAATTTTAGTTGCAAAAAAACTATGTCAGAACCATAATTATTTCCTTTTTTCGCTCATATCCTTTTGTTTTTTTATTTCGCGCACAGCACGAAAACGTGATTTACGCTAACAATTTACCCTAAATGTACTCTGACATTACTACGAACCTGTAAGAATGTCTATCGTTTGATTAGAACTATCCGACGACTTATTGCGCGTTGTATTTCGGCGTAGATGAATAGCCTGAACAATTGGAAATTCGGTGTTAACCTAGTTTCACAGTAAAAAGCATTTCTCTGAGGCGATACCTGTTCGCGTTACCTATAAAAAGATATCTTTTTGCTATCTCCATACATTAACTATATATGCTTTATATATGGAAACATATATCAAAGTCATACGCACTACCATCAAAGTGTCTTTCCATATTTAAATACTGAAAGCATTTATATTCTCTGAATATATAAATCCATGTATGAAATATATATAAATGATATATAAATTATATATAATATCTTGTATATTTATATAGAAATCATTTATAGGTCACATATGACCTATAAATGGTCATGTGGTTTAAGTTCATTCATGTTTTATATCAATATATATTACGTTATATTTACAATTATATACAATCCATATATGAACCACTTATATCAATTCACAATAATAATATTTTGGGTGATATACTTGCTACCTACATACAAATTATAAACTCATACATCATCGATATATAAATGTAAAATTATATATGTGTCATTAAACTGTCACTTATTTCCCATTTGTGGGTCATATATGTAGCTATATATAAACTTTTAGTTAAATGTCGTGGTAAAAATGTGATACTAGGTAAAGGTTGTAGCACCAGGGGTGTAGAGGAAAACGAGTCGGCGCGATTAAAAGCAAACGATGGACAGAGACGCAGCAACGGGGTCGCGATCCGATCCGAGAGAGAGGTCAAAATGTGGAATGATAATGATTGTCATGAGAGGCGCCAGCCGGACGAGAAGGGAGTAGTAGTGGCACGCCGAGATCAGACCCGGAGAGAGGGAGGATACAGCGACAGGAGGTTCAAGCTACGAGTTGCTCGATCGACAACGAGTGCGAGAGAGACGCAGCGGGCGCGGCGGCGCCAGCGTGGGTCGCGCCGTAGACCGACGGCGCCGCCGACGACCGAATCCACGCTCTCCAACAAACGACCCCGTAACCGTCCACCAAATCTCTTTTCCGATCGCACCAGCTCCCTTTCGCAACATCTTTTATTTTCTCAGCTTCGAATGTTATTCAACTTTTTCTTTTTTCGTCTGAATTGCAATAAACTTGCTGCTAGTTCTCAAAGAGAAAATAGACAAAGAAACTCGGTTGCTACTTACGTAGTAAAGTGTACTACTCAAATAGCTAACTTACGCAACGTGACATTTAAGTAGAGTGGACTTTAGTAAAGGTTTAGGTAGTTTTTCGCAATCATTTTTTAACGGTAATTCATTGTTACAATTTCAAACTATATTTGAAAGTGGAAGCAGTCAAATTTACTAGATTAGCTAAGTTGGTTAGGTGACAAAATCTGTGCACACTAAGAATCGACAATAATTAAGTATTGCTAAAAACCACTGGACCATTTGTGTGGAGGTATAAATAATGAAATATGATAAATTAGTTTGTTAACATTGTTATAGAAGTAATTTGATCAAATGTGCGATAAATAATAATTAACTTAGCAAATGTTAGTAAAAGGAGCTAAATTTAGTTTAATCATGTAATATGCACCATGATTTAGTTTTGAATTAAAACTGAGTTAATTCGATTAAGTTGAATTGAACGAATTGACTTTGTTGTAGAAATCATTTACATCCAAAATTGCAATAAGTAATTAGCTTATTTAGCAAGCGTTAGCAAAAAGTGCTAAATTGAGTTTTATGATTTCAATGAAATACTAATTCATTGTATCAGTTTTTCTTCAAAAGAGTATAAACTAGAAATAAATTACATTACTTGTTAATCTCAGTGACATTTAGAGTATCTCGAAGTTTTTAGCAAAGTATAGCACAATTTTAGCAAAACCGTTGAACTACATTTAATTAAATGATACGAAATTGACGATTTGATGTGACGTCGAAATTGTCGCGTTTCCCTGTTGCAGATCTAATTATACATTATTTTTTATTATTATTATTTATTTATGATTATTAAATTATAGTTTAATTTTGTCGATTGAATATCATTTTTATCGTACTTGTGTTTTCATGTGATCTTTCAAATTACAACAATCCCGCTTCCGCTGTATGAAAATGACGCAACGATCTTCTAGACTGATTTCCAATCAGTTTTTTGCTACTCGTTTCTTTATTTCGTCGGACTTCCAAAGTCCAATAAGATCTTGCAACATGTGATTCAAATTGCAAAAGAAAACCTTATTTACATTCGATTTACGGACACACGCGTTGTCGCAATCGAATAAACAACAATAAATGACATCGGGCGAAGAAAAATGACGATTATTATTGGTGTTACAACGAAATAATTGTGTTATGAAATGGAATTAATTGCGTTCGGTCCCAAGAAAGTCATGCGTACAAGTTGAATCCAACTTGTCGCTGACGGACTCACAACTAAATCGTAATTGGTCGCTAAAGCACGAGACAAGCCGTAATGAACACACCATTTTCCCAGACTGCTTGAAAAATACGTCGCGCGAAAAAAGCGAAAATGTAATGGCTTCGAGGGCCGAAGGTCCTTCTGATAGAGACTTATGTAGTTCTCGTTTCACACGCTCTTAACAAGGATATTTCTGCTGTCATCGCAGAGAATAACTTTCATCAAATGGAATCTACTTGAAACCGATTTTTAATTTTCAATTAGTCTTTTTCTTTCGTCCCGATAAAGACGACGAGGAAATTCAAAGAGAACACTTTGTATTAACTTTCGTTATACTCATTTTTTGCTGCGCAGTTTTTTGTATTATCATTTGATTCAATAATTATTGTCATCTATTTTTTGTATCATTATTTAAAAGTATGTTTGAACAGTATATCAAAATCTTTGACAAGATATGAATTCAATTAAAGAAGTTTATATTTATGTGATTTTGGCAAAATGCTCAAAAAAGGTTCGGCTTTTTTGTAGATATTTAATGTTTCATTAGAAAAGCGAATTAGATATTCGAAGAAAGGTGAAATGACGGAGGACAAATTCGAAGCTGACAGGAATATTTTGGGACGGTACGTGAAGGAATATTTTGGCAAATAAGCAAGAGCTCTCACCCACCTGTATCTTCTCACAAGTCGTCTCCCTTCTTGTCACATTCACAAGTCGCATTCGCGATCGCACCTGCTATCTGCAGGCTATCCTGTGCCGTGTCTCACGAGATCAGGCATCCTATCCCGACCGAAAAAAGCCACACGACGAACCGTGCAAGCTATTTACCGCACACCTTTCAGGCATCCGGAATGACCGCAGAGAGCTCCGAGTTGCTTCTAATATAACGAAACTTAATCAAGAAACCTTATCGACAATTTGCATATAACAAAAAATTGTTCTGAATTCCATGAAATCACGTCCTCTCTCATGAACCAAAATCGCATACTCGAAAATTGACTAAAAAACTTTGTATTAATCAAAATCTGTTTTTCAAATAAATACATCCAAATTTGTCAAATAAACCATACAAATTACATTCATTACGAAATAAAAAGTTCTTTTATCATAAAAAAAAAACGGTTTTTCGGTTTGAATCTAAATGTTTGTATGAGATTTTGTATAAAAGTTATAAGTACCAGTCATTTATTTCGAGATTATCGACTAATCTACTATAGACTGTGAAAGTTTAATGAAAACTGAAGATCAGAGTCGGACGCGTGATTAAAAAGTGGAACTTAAATTTAATTATGCACGGAGAAAAAAAGACGATGCTCATTTCCTCCTGTGATTATCAAAGATTTAAGCGGCGTCTAGCATGGACAATGAATGTTTATAAATACATAATTACATATTGTTCGTTGTGAGTAATTATAATATAATCGAGCGTTGCGTCGTCAAGTCATATATGCTAATGGGCGAAATGAACAATTTACATGCTCGTCAGTGCCAAAAAGTGTTTGCTATTTCGCTCACTCGGACATCTAAGTTGCATTGCTCAAACGCGAATAACTTAACGTCATAAACTGTCAAATTATGCACAAAGGCAATCTTGCGGTATGTAATCTGTACCGACAGTTTGCCTCGGTTTTTCGTTTGATGTGCGCAGAGATATTAACGCGCGAGCGTTATTCGCTCGCGTTGACAAGTCGAACGAATCGACTCGCTTAGTAATGTTTTTATGGCCATTTATAAATCGCAAGTTCAGTGGCGCGATAACACCCGCGAGGGATAACTTTGAAACCTCCATTATGTCTTGTGTTTTTCATACCAACAGAATTGTATTCTTTGTCAATTTGTATTTTTTTCTTACGAGCTCAGTTATAATTCATTGAGATAAATTATTATTTTGCAGTTCATTTACAGAACGCTTTTTTACACACACCGTAACTACATTTTATAAAAACTACATACATACAAAAGGTCAATGATAGAAAATGAATTTGTATTTCATCTATGTAACATACTATAGGTACGCATATATGATCATATATATTTTGGTCAAAAATCAAATATGGCAGTGCATGTAAAGCCGATATATTAGTTATATATGATTTTATGTGGTTCATATATAGTATATATATATATTGGGCATCACCAAAAAATTCGGTCCATAAAATTAATTAATCGCATCTTAAATTAGATTGTGAAATGAATAAAAATTGGTATGTTTTAATTAAACCATTTTTCAGTCTTATATATACAAATCATGATAATATTACAACACAATTATGTCTGCGTGGGATTCTACTTGAGTTTTTTATTTTTTCCCTCTTATTTGAATAAAAAATTGCACAGCAAATTCGATATCCAATTCATCAAGTGAACGATGACATTTCATCAACTATAAGCATAAAGCCGTATTGTTAACGATATTTAACGTCGTCCTTCGTTATCACGCGCTCGTATTTATCGAGAGCAGCTGCGCATCATTAGTATTTGTCAGCGCACGCTGTTTCTTCGTGTTTGCGCTTACTGCGTAGCGGTGCAATGTTTGTTTCCCTTCTTTTGTGATTCGTCGACGCGAATGGGGTAATATATATGTGTTTAATTGATACCCTAGTGAACGCCGATAGGATTATGTTCTTCACTCTTGAACCATTCGTTTTGCTAATTACATTGTGTTCAATGATTTTTCTTGTTTTAACTCCTATAATGAACAGAAAAATCTATTCAAATTTCATCTTTGAATTATTATCAGATATGAAGTATACAAAAATAGATGTCTTTGTGTTTTGACATTGTGATATATATATATATATATATATATATATATATGACTACATATGTGAGAAATGACTATATATATAATGTATCTTTGTATGACGTGAAGTGTTGCTTAGACAGGGTATCCGCCATCGATCGAAACAAGCGAAAATCAGAAGAAGGAATGTCTGCTGAATCGGTGGGTGGGGTAAAACTTCCCGAGTGTTTCCAAATAGATTTTGACCGACGCCGCAACATGTGAACGAGCATTATCATGCAGGAGAATAACTTTGCCATGCCTGGAGTAGTAGTGGGCGTCCTTTTCCTTGAGTGCTCAACTCAATTTCATCAATTGTGTTCCGTAGACAACCCCAGTAATGGTTTCGTTCAGTTTGAGTAACTCGTAATACATGATACCAGACTGATCCCATCAGATACATAAGAACCATTTGTTCATTAATATTTGCTTTAAATCCTGTAGAATATGAAACATGACCAGATGGGTCTTGTGATTGTTGCTTTTTGAATTAATCCTAATAAATCCATTTTTTAGATTAGTAACTAATAACTATACGGAGAGAAAAAAACTTCCGTTCACTTTTGACAAGCAACACGTGAAAATTCGGCGTTCAGCGTTCCCGACGTGAGTTCATAAAAAACCCAACAACTTTTGAAATTCGTTTTTTTGTACTTGGCCAAAGACACTACCATGTCCCCTGATTTCCTTATTTTGAATCGTAATAATCTGCAAAGCAAGTGCAAGTTCTTTTTGCATTTGGCACGAATCTAGATCCAATAATGCTTCCGATTCCGGGTCTGCATGCATCTCCGTTACGTTCTTTGTCTTCGTCGTCAAACTAACTGTCGTCAAACTTTTGGAACCACCGCGACTTCTTTCATTGAAAGCAGCGCCACCACATGTTCTATAAGCAACTGATAAGTCTCTTGGAGATTTGTTCAAATTGAAATAGTAAATCAAAAGCTGACGCAATCGTCGCTTATTCGACTCAAAACTCGATCGTTTCGCTCATTTGGATTTTAGGTTATATTGTTGACTGATTTCCAACCTGAAGTTTGCTTCTGACAATAGTTATTATAATTGACTGGTAGCGCCAAATTTGTTGAACTGCAAGAAATGAATTGTACAAATATATTCGTATACTTATGTACGCATATATAATATTCACACATACAGCGTGTATTTATCATATGATATATAATATATAAAATGTATTTGACACATATGTATATTTATCAAATAATCTTTATATAAAAACTTGATAAACTTAAATTCGTTACACTTAATTAATTCATCAAACATAAAGATGGCTATTGAATAAAATGAAACGCAAATATTTATTCGTCTGTAAAAATGTTATAGACAAGTTCAGGCAGCTCTATAAATGTAACAAAGTTGGCGTAACGAATTGAACAATCGATATGGCAAAACTAAACAAATCTATCAACGAGCAATTCAGTTTGCTCGCGCTGTGCATTATCTTGTTAAGCGCACCAAATGATTGGAGTACTTTCATGGCAGCGCAGGTGGCTCGAGATTTTAGCAACACGGAACCGGTGCTCCGAGTGTTATCCACTTTCCCTCTTTTGCCACGAATATCGTGCTTCATCCGGTTTGGCCGAGTGCAAACACACGGCCGAACAGCACTCGCTATTTCCGTGCGGTCACTCCACGTGTATTGCCGAGCGTCCGTCATCGCATTATTGTTCCATAGATATTACGTTAAATTGAGCGCGACGCAGTTTACGGGATGCAGGCGTCATATTTATCCCCAACCAACATTTACACCGATAATTCACTCGCACTACATGTTTTGACAATGTACTTGCAAGCCCATTCACTCGCACTCATTCCAACACTTTGCGACACATTTTTCACACGAAGGATGAGTACAAACATACAGACGTCATTGGACAATTTATTTATGAGATTTAATTGCATTTCAACCAAAACTGAATATATGGAGCCATGTTTACATACATATGGTTTGATATACAAGCATATATAGATAATGTAGTACACAAATCACAAATGGCAGTACACGTAGCAAAGAAAAAATGTATGAACAAAAAAAGACGCGAAGCAGAAGAGTCAATATTTGTGCAAAATAGATGATAGCGTAAATACAATATTCATATATGCAGTTCCTTATGACATGTGCATATATGATATGTATATATAGTAGATATAACGTTCACAAAACATATATGCATATGAATGCAGTTATTTATGTGATCAGAAAGTTGATTAATTGTGCGACATGTGTGCTATATATGGCGTCATATATGATTTTTTGTGTGTTCAGAAACATCGGAAAAGTATACAAATGATCAGTCTAAGTGAAGAGGGAAGAAATGAATGGATGCAAAGACTCGTAGATATGTATGTAGAACTATAAGGAATTTGTACGAACATCAGAGCAGTTTGAGGCTCGTACACATTCGGAAATGGAGCTTGGTGGGGGATGAATGACGCGACAGTGCGGCGTCGAATCTTGGCTTGCATCGTCACAGCTGGTGACCGAGCGGAACCCGCGTCGACTCTATTTTTCTCTCGTTCTCGTCCGAGAGTCGCGTCGCACGTGATATAAAAAGGCGCTCGCGTATGCATGCATGAGTCAAGCAAACTCAAAGATATATCTCGCCCATTATTTATATTCTAATGTATACATCTCCTCAAGCAAAAAGCGTCTCGTCTTTGGCACTCAGCGTTCACTCTTTCACAAGTGTTTGTGAATCTAATACGCTTTTCCATCACTCGTTATCATTTTCTCATCGCAGATGTTTTGCTTCGCGTCAATTTCGCTAATCCTTTAGGAGATGATTTCGCATTTAAACGTTCTTCGTCAGAAATTAAGGAAAATGGAGTGTAGAATACGGATTTAGAGATAAAAATAAAGTTGACAGGAAAACGAATGCGAGGAAAAAGTTGAACAAAAATCAGTTACAATTACACAAGTTTTTCTGAGAGCGTGCTGCGAGCATCTGGCTGGCGCCATGCGTTCGGCATCCCGCGAGCATTCAAAGAAAAGGCGGTCTGTTTCCGTCCCACCGCCCCCGCATCGTAATTTCACTGCTGACGCTCGTCCTTGTCTCGGCCAGTTTCGGTGCAAACTTTAAAGAGCGTCACTATTTCCAAATGAATTTCGCAGAAACGTTCACTTTTTTTCGGCTACAAAATGCACCACAAAGTCACATCAAATTATCCCGTCGTCATTCAAACTAAATTCTTATTTGATGCGTAATTTAAGAATGGTAAAATTCAAATGATTAATTTCATGATTGCAACAAATTATAACATAACAAAGTTTATACATTTTAAATTCAGAAGAAAAAAATAGTTTTAATAAGGCTTTGTATTTTTTTTTTTTTTTTTTTTTTGTAAATTTTTTTTTTTTTTTTTTTTTTTAAATTTTTTTTATTTTAAAAAAAAAATATAAAATGAATATTAATGATTATTAAATTTCCAAGAGAAAAACAAAAACACATATGCAAAATAAACTTATAT
>JABFQD010005398.1:0-10749 GCA_022817045.1 Psix sp. ZL-2020
GTAGTCGACTTTTTCACGACCGCCACGCAGCGCTACTACGCCGTCAGGGGATTATCCCGCTGAGGGATAGGCCGCAGGGAAGGGGCAGAGGGATATTCCCATTCGGCCGTTACTGGCATCACTGATCCAATGGAACCAGACCATAAACTGACAGCCGAAGTGCTTGTAATCAAAGCAGAACAAGGAGGAAAAATGCGCAATTTAAAAATAAGGTTGTTGAACTTTTCAACTTACACAAGACGCACTCGTTTTCCGATAACATCATCTTGCCATGGTTTCTCAATATTTCCTATTTAAAAACTTTGAATATCCAAAAACTTATCTTCGCTTTTCTTTTGGAACTTTTGAACAAGAAGATCTCAAAAGAATTATTTTTTTTTAGTCCTATTTCATTTACTTTTGAATGTTATTAACGATGTTATAGCAATGTTAAATTTATTCGATTTGAATATTAAAAGTTCCCCCTCTCCCTGCTCTCTATCAGGGGTTGGGGGGGCCTTACTCTTATGAATATTGATAAGATTCTTAAAAACTACATCATGTTTTCTTACCTCCTGGTGCAACTTCACCAGAATTGCGAGAAAATGTATTTTCTACGATTACAACACCATCTACTGAAAAACGATAAAAAAAGTATGACACAAGATCTACGTATTTTTTTGCAGAGAATCTGAATCCACTATATAAAATAGGGGTTTCTATTGGAAATTTGCAAGTTGTCTCACCTCATGGGGCAACTTGCGATGGGGCTCATGGGAAATGGGAGTGCGCAAGCGCGTTGACACTAAAATAACTTTAAATTTTGCACCTAGGTAGCGGTCGCGAGTACACTTAGGTGTCCTCGAAAACTACCATGCCTATCAAGTAGACAATTGATTCAACATCATACCGGGTGCGTTGCCAAATTGCCGAAGTTACTTTTGGTGGGCCGAAAAGTATAAAAGGGCCTGGGGAAAATGACCTCATTCTTCTTTTGTTGCAAATTCGAATTTGAACACAAGTCAAAATTCAACTGGCAAAAAGGAATTTCGTATTAAGTTTTAGTTAGGGTAATCATTTTAGTTCTTTGAGACTCAGGACTTTGGATTATAGGATTTTGGATTATATATCTTCAATTTGAGATTTTATTATCGATATTTTTATGTTTTAAGTTTGATTATGAATAGCGAATTATGGATATTTAGTTTTTAATTGTATGAATTCTACTACAAAAGTTTGATTCAAAATATTTCAGAGTTTATTTACTTATAGATTATTATAATTGAACGAAATCGTTATTTACAAATTATAAAGTTGTAATATTTTTTTGAAGAAAGTAAATGTAAAATAAATGAATTTTTTTGGAAAAATTTTTGTTGTTGTTACCTTGAATATTGTTATATATTTAAAGAAAATTGAAACAAAAATAATAATTAAGATAATATCAATTTTTTTATTATAGTGTATTGTAAATTATAAATAAAATTACTGAAAATTAGTCATTTTTGAATTCATAATTAAGAGTCAAGAAAATAAAATTATTGGAAAAAACGCTTACGAATGGATCTCATATTTAGATTCCAATGCAGTTCACAAATATCTGAGATTAAATTTTTCGAATACAATGGGATCACTAGACATATTGAAAGATAGGTTATATAGATTTTATCAGAAGAAAGACGGAGATAGAGATGTAATCTGGGACAAAACGATTGATGAACGCCTGGATATTATCCAAACTGCTTAGCAACTGAATCTTACACAAGTACAATCAATAGCTCACTCGAGATGGAAACAAAATTTATAACCTGAAATATCAAATCTAATCTCAAACGTGATTAATGAGAGAAATAAAAATTTATTAGATCTAGTGAAAAAAATTGAATATTCGCTTTGATGGAATAACAGGAGATAGTATTGAAAGTTGTCTTGCTGTGTTAAATAAAAGGAGATCTTTAACACCTTTTTTATATACAAAATTAATTGAAGCATTACCACAGGTGATATCAGGTTTAGCATTAAAATGGTATAGGAATAGGAAAAGCTCACTGAAAACTTTGGCCGATTGTTCTGAAGCAATGCGAGAAAGGTATGAGTCCTTGAAATGGGAAAAGCAAATTGAAAATTAAGCCCGAATGAGAACTCAAGGCCCACATGAATCTGTAACGAACTATCTCACAGGATTACAGACTATTTTCAGACATTGTAGAAATCAATGACCCTGTCCAGAGTTGAAATATATTTTAACTCTGGACATCAGCCAAGCATATTTCCAAATCCCATTAGAATAAGAGAGTAAAGAAATAATATCTTTTACTGTCCTGGGCAGAGGACTTTTTCAATTTGTCAGAAAGTCATTCGGATTTACAAAACCTCCAGCTACATTTCAGCGTTTGCTGTACAATTTGATTAGGCCCGAACTTGAGACAAACTTTTTTGCATATTTAGATGATTTAATTATAGTGGGCGATTACTGTGAAAATCATTCACACTGGTTACATAAAACTGGACATAAAGTTCGGGAAGCAGGCTTAACATAGAATATTAAGAAATGTGAATTTTGTAATGAACAAGAAAAATATCTTCGATTTGTAGTGGATACAAAAGGAATTTGAGTGGACACGGAGAGAATCAAGCCTGTGTTGAACTATCTATCTTTGAAAAACATTTAGAAAAAAGATTTATCGGAATGACATCTTGGTACAGAAAATTTATGAACAAATTCTCAGAGATATGTGAACCATTGATAAAACTAACTCGGAAAAATGTTACATGGTAATAGAAAGAAAAACAGCACAAAGCTATGAATAAACTTTAAAAAGGCATTAACATCTGCATCTATTTTATCACACCCAGATTTTGATCAACCATTCTTTTTAAAGACAGATGCAAGTAGCTCTCGACTTGGAGCAGTCCTAACGCAATAAAATTACATCCAGGATACAGTCAGTGCATTTGCAAGTAGAATTCTCGAAGATCCAGAAAACGATATTCAGTCTCAGAAAAAGAATTCTTAGCAGTAGTCCGGGCAAATAGAAAATTTCGACAATATCTTGAGGGACATAAATTTACAGTGGTAACAGATCATAGTTACTGGAGATTGATGAGAAATTTTTAAAATACATCTGGACCATGGGCTTTAGAATTGAAGAGTTATGATTTCGAAATTATATCGAGAAAAAGAGCATCACATCATGTTCCTGATATACTCTCACGCATGTTTCAAGAAAAAAAAGTTTTTGGAACGGAACGTAGTCGAAGAAAAAATGTACCACTACCGTCCAAATTAGATAATTCATCCAATTATCGAGGATTGAGATGCATGAAAAGAAGTAATCCCTGAAGAAAATTGTGGGAACATCTTTTAAAAAATATATCAGGAACCGCAGGGTGGATATTTCGGGATAGATAAAACATACAGCAGAGCTGCAATGTACTATTATTGGCCCGGAATGTATAGGGATATAGCGGTGATAACTCACAATTGTAATATCTGGCAGACCAGTAAGGAACGGAATTGTCTTAAGCCAGGTCTCATGGGCAGACGTTTTATGAATCAACTGTGGGAAATTATAAGCACGGACGTTGTGGGCCCGATGCCGAGAAGTCCCTCGAAATATGAATATATTTCGGTTTTTCAGGATATTTTTACGAAATAGATGGAGATCGTGCCACTTAGGAAAATAGTAGCAAAGAGTATAATAAGTTCTTTTGAAGATGTGATCATAAATCGTTGGGACACTCTTGAAGTATTGTTGACAGACAATGGTACCGAGTTTCTTAAAAAACTAATGGATTATATGGCTCGAAGGCATGATATTAGGCATGATATTAGGCAACACCACCATACTACCCACAAGCGAACCCTGTGGAACGAGTTGATAGAGTTATAAAACCATGATAATTTCTTTGATAAAATCAGATCATAGAGATTGAGATATACATTTTAAAGAATTTAGGTACGCATTTAGGTACGCGAGGTAAAGTCTGGTGATCTGGAAGGCCGGGCTACTGTACTACTTCTTTCGATCCACTGGCGAGGGAACACGCAATCTTATACTTCTTGTGTTTTTCGATAATATTGAGCTGGACAAACATCATGTTGAAACCACATTTTTGTCAAACATTTAGGGGAAGGTCTGCAAGCAATAACGGAAATTCGCTCTTCAAGAAGGTTCGATATTTTTCACCATTCAAATTGCCATTGATGAAATACAGACCAATGAGTATGACGCCAATTATGCCACACCAAACATTCACGTTATAAGGGCTAATTCACGTTATGTTCAACTTGGCGTAAACAATTTAGGTTTTCGGCACTCCAATAATGCATGTTGTGTCAATTGATTATTCTGTGATTCGTGAAAGTTGACTTATCAGAGAAAAATACTCTCGCAACGGATAATATTTATTATCGTTCAATATTTTCTAAACAGTAGTCTGTCTAATTCACGCACCATGACTTATTTGTCGAGTACTGGTGTGGGGATTATGGGCAACTATATCTACTAACGCAATTTGATTCTGTTCCCAAGCAACTGTTCTTGAACAGTTGAACAATCCGGTAAAATGAAGTGCATGATCGTACCTCACCTGGAAAATGTTGGGCATAAAGAATAACAGCATTATCGAGATGCCAGTCACTTTTTTCATAAATATCACCATTACAATTTTCTCTTGCCATAGCACAGCCGCCATCGTAACCAGTACAGCATTCAATTAAAATTACGGAAAAATGATGGAACCTGACTCAAAAAGAACTGTGGTAAAAAACTTCAAGAAGTCAAGGACGGTGCGTGGTGAATGGAAGCGAACTAAAAACAAATCGAAGTTCACTCTTAAACAAAGTGATTCAAATACTGGTCAGAAAGACAAAAGTTACATTGAAAAATTCAATTTTAGACAAAGTTATTTGTTTTTGATTGATCTTAATTTTCCGTTAAGTTAATCATAATAAATATAAGTATGGCGGAATTCGCCAAAGCAATAACATTGATCCGACCTGTAAATGAAGAAATTTAATGAGTACACACAAATGTAAAGAAACGCGATATAAATAATTTCACAAAATCGTAATTAATTAAACGTTTATAAATAATCACAGAATAATATATACCCATGCGATCATTGCACGCACATTTATTGACTACTGTTTCGGTAACGCAACGAGAAAATTAGAATTATTTTTCAAAAGATTATTTCGAAATATATTTGTCTCCGTTTGATGAAACTGAGCAATGCTTGAATGATCATATTTAGCGACTATATCTCAAAACACCGGTGATACCACAACCTAGTGAATCAGAGAAAATGCACAATAAATTATTAATTCTTGAATTATTAAATTTTGATGGTAATTACGTAAACAGGTTGTCGTTCAAAGATCAATATGAGGCTGTCGTTCATTCATGTCGAAACATAAAAAGCTCGAAAACTACAATGTTGTCTTTTGGAAGAGCTTAAACATATTATTCAGTCATATACATTGCATTAAAAAAAATGGTTTTGCCACGTTTCAACTCACCGTATCTTCTGTAATTTTCATTAAGAAAGGTTTTTTGACCAAATTGAAGCTGGAAATCTCCTCTTTAAGAGTATTATTGGAAAATGTTATAAAAAATGGGTTAACTTAGTGTAAACAATTTGCAAACGAAAAAGTTGTTGCTCGAAATTTTGACCAGCTTTGATTATGGACAGGGAAAAATATTGCCTTTAGAACTTATATTTTTTGTAATGGGTTATTCAAATTCATTATTTTCTGAATAGAATGAAAATATTTTTGTTTTTCGATGAAAAATAGCAAAATTATGGCCAATCAAATATAGTATTGCATTTTCGTACATCTTTCAGTGTTATTGAGAAAAATCATACAGTCTTAGATAAACATAAGTTTAAATAAAGTGGAATAAGTAGGCATATGAATAACGTGGCTTCAGCAAGGCTATGACATGGTCAATATATGGTTATGGCATGGCAATAGTATAGCAAGATAGTCATGGCATGATAATGATCAAATAATGACGTACCGATGATAATCTAAATTTATTTCGAAACATATATTCTCTCGTTACTTTTCAAACGTGCGATGTATGAAAAAATTATATTATGATGTCTTAAGATTTACAAAAAAATTACAAAAACTTGTCAAAGCTCTAGAAGTAGTTGATAATAAAAATATTTGATGAATCAATATAAAGATGTAAAAAATTCCGTTTATCTCTTCTTACAGAACAGGAAGCAATAGTATATAAAATGTTGCAAAAAATTGTAACGCATACGATCCCTTAAACCAAAATCATATATTAGATATCGGAGTATTCTCAATAACAAAAGCATAATTCAGGAGCACTATGTTGACATGCAAAAAGTGTCCGATCCATTGAAATGGTTAAAAAAATAATCTACAATATAAAGCAACGAAACTGCTAGAACATAGTGAAAATGCATTAACAGTTTGACTAAATATGGAAAAACATTATTAATACTTTAGATGATGATACGAATATGACAGAAACCAAAAATAAAGACAACGAATAGATTGATACCGACCAAGAAAAAGTAAACACAAAATTTGCCATGCTTACACAAAAATAAAGTACAAATGACTTTTATGATTGATGATGTCCCATTAACAAACAAAGGACAAATGAAACAACAATAAATTTGTATCAACTTTGAAAATTTTATGTATTCCTTTAAATAATCAACTGCAAATTTTAGATACCTCATGGTTTCCGAATTTATTTTCGTATGGAAAAAATAGTATGCATACAGATCGTGCCGTTCCACTCACAAATTTTAAATTTATTAACAATGAATAATGAAACATGAATATACAGTTTTTGCAGAGAAATCAAAAATTGTAACTTGGTACATCACTAAGTATGAAATTAAAGGTGAAAAATGCAATATTGCTCAGGAAACTTTTCATGAAATAAACTCTCCAGTTTCATTGTGCAAACGATTTAGAATTTTTCTCTCAGGGCACTAACCAACAGAGAATGCGGAGTGTTAGAGGCTTCTGATACATTATTGGGTATACCTTTGTATGGGACTCATCCTCAAACAACTAGGAAATTTTTTGTCCTAGTTTAGTAGATAATTATTATCCTTCAAGACCATACAAATTGTCATCGTATAGTTTATATGACTTTGTGAAATTCTTTGATTGTACAAAAATTAAACCAAAAGATGCATCTGTCAAATGTTTCGAAATAGGAAATGGATACATTAACGAACATAAGATTCCATGTCTAGTGAATCATTTAAAATACAATGTGAATTTACAACTAAAAAAATACTATTTTTCTCTGTTATTTTTGTTCAAACCATGGCGAAGTGTTGAAGAATTAAAAGAAGGAACCGATACATATGCTGAAGCATTTAATAAGTCGAAATTTAATTCACGAGAAGCAACGAGATATCATGAGAAACTGTCAGAATTTCAGTTAGCATTTGATTAAGTCCAAGAATTAATTAAAAATAAAATAGAAGTAAACGAGGAGGATATTCCAGAAAACGATTCATTAGAATGTCATCCTATCGCAGCAGACGAAGCTATGAAAGATTTTAAAAACACAGATAATGATATAGATAATATCAACATATCGCAGATGATTTTCGAATTAAATATTGAACAGAAATGTATTTTTGATTATGTTACAAATGAAACCTTAAGTATTTTATGCCTTTATGTTAGTTGCGAAGGGGAAACTAGTAAAAATTTTTTAATTCACACTTCAAGAAGTTGGGTAAAAAGTACTCTGAATAAACGCGTTGCAATAACTGCTCCAACTGGAATAGCAGCATATAACATCAATGGATTAACTACTCATAGACTATTCCAATTACCAGTTGAGCATGGAGCCACACCAAAATATAAGGTATCGTCTGATACTGTTTTAAAAACATTAAGAAAATAATTGCATAATGTTGTATTACTTATTATCTGTGAAGTTTCTATGATTTTTAATATAACTTTTATGTATCTTCATTTAAGATTAGCTGAAATATTAAATACTAGTGATGCTGAAAATGGATGGTTTGGGAAAAAACATATTATTTTATTTGCTGACTTATTACCGTTGCCTTTCGTGCATGACCATCCTGCATATATCGAGTTAACACAAGCAGAAGTTAATAAATATGTGGGATGTTTAGGAAACTTTGATTTATAGAAAAATGTATTTTCTTATGAAGAGTTAACAATAAATATGAGACAAAAGGATGATTTCTCATATTCTAAAATGTTATCTCGGATTCGAGTTGGACTACTCAATGAAAATGAAAGTCAGAGTTATCAAAACATGAGCAAAAATAATGATTACAAGAAACATTGACATTACGAAAGGATTAGTTATTGGCATCATAGGTACTGTAATACCTGTTTTAAAGGATATTAATAAAAAAATAACATCAAAAGACTTTCAATAAAATTGGCCAATGGTACAGAAAATTTCATCGAAAAAATGAATGTTAAATTTCAATTAATGGAAAGAGCTTTTGTAATGAGAAAACAATTTCCAATTTGTCTTAGCTATGGTATAACGATTCACAAATCACAAGGATTAAGTTTAAAATCCGCTGTAGTTGATGCTAAAAATAATATCTTCACTTTTGGAGAATTGTATGTCGCAATATCAAGAGTCACTTCTTTAGAAGGGTTACACTTGATTAATTTTGATCCATCCTCACTTAAAACTAATGATCAAGCAATATGTGAGTATAACAGATTGAAACAAAAATACAAGCCTAATTTACCATTGATAGAAATTAATGACAATAGTTATCAAAAAGTTATTGATAACCAATGGGTAGTTTCGAAAAAAGTTTTAAATTGCTAGAATACGATTAATAAAATTCTTTCAAACGATAATAACGATTCTGTTTTATTACGTGGAATAGAAAATGCAGATGGAAATTCGTATTATGCAAATTCAGTCATTCAATGTATTTGTCACTGTGATAAATTAAAATATTTATTATTAAAATTATCAAGTCATCACCCGTTATATAACGCTTTTAAATGTTACATGGTTCGTAACAAAAGTGTTCATGTACTTGCTATCAGAAGGTTTGTTGATTTGGCAACAGGAGAAAAAAATATGAACTTCCCGATTCTGCGCAATCTTGGCTTAATCTTTACAATGTTAAGATCTATACAAAGAAAAAAAAATTATATGAATTTTAATATTAAATACTTTTTATGAATATATTAAAATATAAATATTAATTTGTAAATACTTGTACACTTTCTTCATAAATAGTTTTTATATTGGAATAAACAATTTCATTATAATTAAAAGCGTGTGTTGACAGCTGAATAATGTTAGAAAAATAAACTTTTTGAAAACATTATGGTCCAATGCAAAATGTAACTTAAATTCAATACTTACGTTTTCGGAAATGAATTCATCGTGCAACAATCTATTTAATTTCACAATTTAACAACTTTCCATATAAGAAATAGATTCACTCATCTGTTACAATTCATTCATAACTTTATTAGATGTACTTAGTTCACAGCGCCAACTTTTACAGAGAAGATGTGGGGATATTTCGTAGTCTAGTAACTTATTTGAAAATACACAATATTAAGTACATGCTTAGTCTTTTTCTGTCTCTTTTTTCACATTATAAACAATTCAGTCATAAGAGATAGAAAGATGACAAAAAGTCCACGTACATTGTCATACAGGGTACACATTCACTTTGGACATTTCAAATGAGTGTTCTATATGTATGTTAATTTTAATGTTTTGAAACTTATGAAACTTGTGAAAATTTTATGCTGCCTATTTATATTGCATCGGATTAAGATAATTTAAAGAAGAACATTTAAGAAGATAATTTAAAGACGATAATTTAATAAAAAACAAGTAGACCTAATAAAATATGTTTGGACAAATAAAAGATTATAATGAAAGTGTAACATTTTATAGATTTAAAATTTTTAATGTTCTATTAAGAATGTCAAATTATTCTATTAATCAATATTCGCTTAACTTCAGTAATTAACAATTATATAACATTTAGTAATTTTAATACATATTAATAGAAATTTGAATATCATTGCAGATTAAACATTATCACATGAAAAAATTTATGTTTCAACTGGTGCTGTGAATCCTGGTTTAAACGGTAAAATCAACAATTCTACAAAAAAAATTGCTACGTGGTTGAGTATTACTAATGAAATTTTAGTTATATAAATATAAACAAATTTATGTTATCATTTATTTTGTTAATTTTTAAAAATGAAAATCAAGATTGATTCACTTCATGAAAATATTTCTTTTGTTATAGTAAATCGCATAATTATTTTATTGATTACGATTTATTTAATTATGAAACAATTAATAGAAGAATAATAAAATGATATTTATGTTAGGTTAGAGTGAACTGAAGACTTGTATTTTATTCATGTTCAATATTCACAACTAAATTGATTTTTGCTTCATGGAAAGAATTCAAAAATTACTTTCTAACAAAACATTGGGTATTAATCGGTAATTAATTTTTTTTATTACTAAAGGTTGTCCGAGGAATGTATTATAAATAACTTTTTAGTGTTTTTGTTTTATTATTCAATATATAAATAATTCGAATTTTCCAATGCTTCAATCAGTATGCAAATATACATTCATTGGTTAAAAATTTTATTTAACATGTTTCTCAATAAAATTTTCCTGTTATTCGTTTGTCTTAATATTTATTTCATGATTTTTTTCTTATAAAAAATTAAAATTTGTTTATACTCAACCTTTGATC
>JABFQD010005399.1:0-10749 GCA_022817045.1 Psix sp. ZL-2020
ATAGTAGTATCATTTCACGAAGCTATTAAAACAACGCCTTCTAAAAGTGTCATAAAGGTCATAATAACATGGCTAATCGGAATTCAAGTTATTTCATATAATACGTATACTTGAAAAACATTCGATAAATAAACTAATTTAAAGGATTATTAGTCTATGTAAACACATTACATTACAAGTTAATGAAATTATTTTTATTTCACTTATTTTAATTTTAAACAATTTAATTTATATCAAAACGTTTCGATTCAAATGATATTAAATTTTTTGTCCACAAACGAAATATTATACAAAATAAGAATATGGTAGAATTTAATTATCAACTTCATATAATTATTGTTTTCCTTAGAATCTTAAACAACATTCTTGCTGGAAATAAATTTATTGAAAATTTGTTTTTAACTGATAACTGTTTTATTATTTGAATTGTTCATCATCAAAATCAAGGCAAAATATGTTTCATAACAGTACAAATCATAAAATTAGAACTTCATTCCAGTTTAAAATGCATTTCAGTTTCAGTGTTACATGATATGACACTTATATGTCAATTTTATCGTTGATAATATTAGAAAAACGGAATTATTAAATCATATCATACTTGCGATCTAGCACTTCATGAAATGAAATACAATATTAGTAAACCAAGCGCTTCATATAAAAACTTTATTATATACACGCAAATAAAATCGTTCTGTTTTGAATAAATAACATGGAACTTGCAAGATGATAGTCATAACTTTACATTCGATGTTAATCTATTAGTATGAATATTTTGGAAGAATTTCATATTTTTTGCATTAAAAGTTTTCAATTTATTTGTGAATTCGGTTTTTTCTGAATTTACTCAAATTGGTTTTTCTCGTGCAACTCTTTTGAAAAATATTAGAGAGTTGCTCTTTATAAAAATTCAAAAGTTTTATTAGCTTTATTACGTATGTGACGAAGTTTCAATTAAAAATATTCAGTAATTTGAAAAAAAGACGAATACAGTTATCGAATTCACATCCAAAAAAGTTTTATTTCATTTTCCAATAAACTGTTCTGTTTTCTAGATATCGCTATGGTAAGATAAAGTGCTCTTCTACCAATATTATACTGCTCTTAATGCTTATGTATTGATTCTCAATAAGGTAACTTTGAAAAATTATTTACTTTTCGTAAGTTAATATTTTACTTAAATTATATTCAACATATGGATCCTTTTTATTTTTTTTCTTTCTTCATAATGGAAATTGTGCATCATGAATATTTTATTACAATTGATTATATTTTTTTCAAATTAACCGTAAAATCTATAAACTATTTATATTTATTAAATAACTAATAATTCTTGTATTGTATCTCTAAATATCGAATTTAAATAATATTTCCACGGAAGGTCATTTTCTAAATTGTGACATAATCTTATTATATCAATAGTATAGTAAGTTGTTTAGAAAACATGTATAAATTTTGAGTTTGTATCCTAACAATATTCGATTATTTTAGTTAACTAAATTTAAGTATGTTCTGAAGTCATTTGAAATAAACTTCATATGCAAATATTTCTATTTATATTTTTCACTCTGTTCAAATAGATTATACTTGAATAAAAGTAATATTTTTCAAGTGCAAATACGTTGATCATAAAAAACAAACAACTAGGATGTATAATAGAATTATCAGTAGCTAATACCGAGTTATGTTCATTCCTCATTGAAAAAGTGTAAGTTTGAATGATGAAATTCATATACGAAAACAATAGGGCTCGCATAAAAATTCACACGTGACCCTCAAGTGCAATATAAGTTTTTCGTAAAATACAGTTCGGAATATACGGAAGTATTAATAGCTAAATTATTCGGTATTAAACTTTGTAATGGGAGTGCTATTCTGTGTAAGAGTCCCACTCGGATTCAACGTTATTATAGAACAAACACGTATAACTATTTCGCCTCATTCGCGAATACAAGTGCATTCTGCAGGTGAATGTTATGTATCTGTTTGAATATTACCAAAGGGACCTATATCTACCTAATTACATCTTGTTCTTTATAGTAAGCATTTACGAATCAAATCATATAGGATTACCCATCAGTTTTCAAGTTCTTTGATGTTTCATTCTTCCCAAAACAACTTCGAATATATAAGCTTGCAATTTTGCTAGAGTTTGATTAGAATGCGTTGAGTTTGTGTGTATTATCTCATATAATACAATGATTTTAACCAAGTTCATTACCCTACAAAGTTTTCTGACGTAACGCTTAATTGAAATAATTTTAGTTAGAAATTCCTATAATATAAATAGATATTTATAAGCATTTTTATGATATGTTACGCAAATTTTGTGGCCGTTACTTGTATATATATTGACTCGTCAAATATTTCATTTGAAGAACTGATTCTTTAGAATAATGGAATACATTATGTCAAACGGCATTCATTCGTCTAAACCAACTGTACAACTGGCTATTCTGTTTCGTATATCAGCGTGTAATTTAGAGACAGACATACAACGAAATCTCATTTCACTCAGTAACCCATATGCAAATCTAAGTTTAGAACAAATCCATCCACAAATTTCAGCTTTAAATTTGAATCAAAGTTATCCTAATTTATGTGCATGATTGCATATAATCCATAAGTATATAAATCTTAGAACATCAGAGTTTTCATTGCTTTGCGTTTATAAGTATTCATAATTATGACAATAGCTCTGAGTCAACGGTACATAGAAAACCCCGTCTGACCACATCTATGGATGTTCCCCTTGAAATTGTTTCTATGCCGAAGAATGAATTTATTTCTTATATAACTGGTTTTTCATAGCAATATAATTATTTTCATTAACCAAACTTTTCCTTATTATATATATTCATCAAGCAACTAAAATTTTGTCATTATTGAGATTTTCACAAAAAGTCTGTCCTAATTAACGTTTAAGAGCTGTCTTATTAAGATTTGATAATTAGCTCATTTTATTCACGTTAATTGCATCACGTGAATCAATACGCAATTTTAAATGAAACATATATACTATTTTATCACTTATATTTATAATTTTCATTGAGATAATTTATGAAACATTTTAGTGGCATTGGACAATTGTCTAAAGCTTATTCAGTTTAAGGAAAGTTTGTGAAAAATAAGTGCATTAAAACTAAGTAACACCTTAATATCGTTTAGAGTATAACCAGTTTGTTGTAGACAAAGCACAGAAATTTTGCTTCGATGACTCCTTCGGGATCAGTTACGGCTTATCTCGGACGAGTCTCCGCTTTTCTAAACGGCTCTGAAATCGTTCAAGAGTGTAGGTAAACAACGATGATGAGACGCACGAATTCAAAGTGCAACGCGAGCTCTTCATGTGCTATTTCCAACATCACGATTGTCACAAGATTATTTCAAAATGCCGCATCGAACAATAATAATAAGACTCGCTAGCTTGAACATAAGACGTACACTCGTTACTTGGATATGTAGCAAAGACAAGTTAGAATGTTTCCAGCTCATCATTTCATACAGTATGAGAATTTAATATGAGAATTTGTTCTGACACAATCAAGAAACTCGATAGTGTCTCTTACCAAAAATTACATTAACATTTATACGATATAACAAGTAAAACGATAGACAATTTAAGTTTCAAAAATTATGTTAATCTATTTTCAATTTGAACTCTCTTTTTTTATTGAAGTTCAATTTTCTCTATTGCTGCATTATTTTGATAAGAAGTGAAAACAAATCTACTATAATTTTTATCTTCCAAAAAACTTGACTATATTTTATGAACTTTGTTCTTTAAAATAAATATACGGTCATTATTTCTATCTACTTTCTCGGTACTTTCTTTAAATATATATATTCTATTGCAAATACAAATAATCAAATAGAATGCGATTATACACTAAATTAAAACATCATTTTCAATTTCCAATATGTAATAAAAAACATGTTTTAAGTTAAAAATGTGATATTTCCTCAAATACGTAGAGTAAAAAAACAAAAGTTCGAAATCGTACACAGATTTTAATGCACTGAGCAAAGAAGTCTGAGTGCAAAGTTATAATGGCTTCTGCAAAGAATAACAAACAATATAAAACATGATGAGTATTACCAGTAATTTAAAAAATAGTAATTATAATAAAATTACCGAAAAATTTAAAATTCACTGAAGAACGTTAAGCTAGAAAAATATTTGCTTTGCAACGAAAATGAAAAAACGGAACTCTAAGATTGCATTGTTAAATTATATACATGTATATATTTGGTCTAAATATGAATAAGTTAATTTTACTCAGAATAAGTGAATATTCACTTACAATAAGTGAAGTTCACTTATTCATATTTAGAGAGTACCTACGCATTATTTCAAACTGACTTAGAGTATTTTATCATTCATTGAAGAACACCTAATCCTTATAAACGTAAACTGCAAAAGTTATATTATTTAAAAATATTCAAATTAGTTTAAAATACAAACCGGCGTATTGGATGGAAGTTTTTGCTGTGTAGTTTTGAAGTTTGGTCGTTGGGAATAAGTTAATATTTATATTTTAAAACTGCGTCGACAGTAATATAATGATAATAATGATTTTATGAATATTTAATCAACGTTGCTGTTTATGTTATCAGGAAATGATTATGTATCTTTTGCGATTCTCTATTAATCCGTCAACAAATGTCATGCTCTACGTCAACTTTTGATTAATATTTTAAGATGCGGAAGACCTTGTAATACTTTTCATATTCGCTGTTAATTAACGTGCTTACTTAGGACTTTATGGCGTAGAAAAATATTTTGCATAAATACATGCGCTTTCAATAAAGCCAAGTAATTAATAACGGATCATTGCTGTAACGATTACATTCTCTACGCTCAATTTATCATTGTCAAATTTACAATCAATTAATTACGGTGACGTAAATAAGCAGAAAAAAAGACCAAAGAGTGTGTTTGATTATCCAAATTAATTCTTGACGTTTCACTTGTTGCAGCTGGTTAGTTATTTAATGAATAACTTTTGGTGATTTAATTAAGAGTTTCGATAATATTGCAATATAAACATTCTTAAAGCGAAATTGTGTGTAAACTTGTACTAAATATACATTCCAACTTAAAAAAATATATTGAAGTTAAATATCATGAGAATAACTAATTAAATTTAAAACAAAATATAAAGAAGTCTTTTATTTAAGAGAATGTTAAATATCTTTAGAGTACTCGTTTCTTTTCGAACAGCGTGCATAAAAAATAAAGTAAAACATATTTTTAGCGATATTTCGGCATTGACTGTCTCTTTATAATCCGAAACGAAAAAAAGACCAAAAAATTCCAGAGACGGATTGTCGATTGACCCACTTGTTGTATGCGAGACCTCATTTCTAAAATAACTTTGACACAACAATGATCGAAAAATAGTTGAGCGCACAAAAACTCGTAGCAAGGATTTTTATTCAATGATCTAGCAGTTAGTAGGTTTGTGTTCACACAACTTAATCGAAATGAATTCAAGTACATTTTGCGCATTTATTGTGACATGGAATTCATATGTATGTAGAAATAACGTGAGAGGCGAAAGCGGGACAAAAACTTACCGGAAGTTGTAACGTGCCAGGCGCGGCGCATGCTGGCAATTTTGGAAAAGCTGACCAGAGTGTAACAAAGGTGGACGTGCGAGAGAGAAAGCAATATGGACAACTCAGAAGAAAAACAATTGAAGAGAACGAGAATAACAAAAAGCAGATCGTTAATACATGATAGTAAAAGCCCGCGAATAAAGCTTACTAAATGCATCGTGCTAATCTAGGTATGCTAATGCAAATCTCCAAAATTTATCACATCTAAGCTTCATTATAGCTAGTTACATTACTCATGTATCCGTAAGCGAGTTACACTGAGCGAGACGAATAGTATAATAAAGTGAAAAAAATAAATATTCGGTGAAACAAATATTGTTCTACTAAGAATAACAAGATAGTTTTAATTTGATATATAAAATGATATTTGTAGTGTAATATATGAAGTTTGTTTGTCTCATTTTTGTTTTTGTGTTTGAAATAGTCTATGTGACAGAGCAGCATATCGTAGGCTTGAGAAATGCTGATAAGCATATTCCTCTAGATTAGTGGGTCTAGTGACCCAATGAGATTAGTAGACATAATCTCATGTAATTAAATCTAATCTGGAAACTAATTGAGAACTGGAAATTAATTTTGCCGTGCAAAACTTTATGTGTAAACAGCTTTGAGAATTCATATCGAAAGATTTCTCATCTACAATATCTTACTTAGTCATTCGAAAGCTATGTCTTTGAAAAATGAAAAAGTACAACAACAGATCAAGGGAAAACAATATATTTGTATTTGTTTTGCTTTTGAATCATAAGTTCACTGCGACCGAAAATATTTAAACTAAAATTATACTAATCTTATATTTACAGATTCTCATATAGATGATAATTTATATATATATATTATAAAGTTTTTTCTCTTTTGATATTTTCCTAATCATTGCGACAAATTTTCACTGCACAAAATCATACGAAAATAGGACACTCAATAGTTCAAACAAAAGTCTAAGAAAAGTCACAATAAGTTACTCAAAATGTCTTAATATCAGCAATTTATTGCACAAAGTGAATCATTTCAAACAATCATTTACGTTCAATTACTCATTTTAGAAGAAAGAAACAGAAAAAGGAATGGTAAATTACATTGCTAAACAAAATTCTAAATTGAACATTCTGTTTTTTATGTAACTTACTCTCTAATTAAAATTGCAATAATAATGCCTTATATAGATTTTTATAAAAGATTTTCAAATAATGATTACAAATATTGTATACTATGATTTTCAATTGCTACTATTTTACATAAAAGTATCATTCAATCTTATTTGTTTATTTTACACACAAATATAATTTTTGTTTTCTAACAGTAGGATAAGATTTTAACATAAGTTAGTCAAACTACGTTTTATGCAAACACGTAGTGCCTTTCATTTGACGTTTATATATAAGTTGTCTCTGATTATAAGGTTTCAAAGGGATGATTTCAATTGCATTTAAACCTTAAGCTGCTTCGAAGAAATTGCTAATTTAATTATTTTCTATTCATAAAAATTTGAATCTTATTACGAAGTAAGATACGATATCGTCATTTTTATGATTCGTATTATTGAACTTTGAACATTTACATTCATAATTAACTAATGATCCTTTTTATTTCTTAATGAAATATTATAAAATAAAGATTAATTTTTAATAGAACAGTAATTTTTAAATTACGTTCATAAAAAAATAAATAAGGATATGATGCTAACTAAATCGAGAAATCTCGACCAAGTTTGTCGAAATTAATTAAAATCTAGCTTTAAAAACAAATTGTTACAAAATTAAAATTCATATTCTTTTTACGTAAAAAAATACAAACCGAGTAAATCAAATGGAAGAACATTTAATTAAATCCTTTTTCGTTTCGTTTTTGATTCGGTAAACATTGTTTTTGTTTATTATGCTTTTTATGTGATTTTATTAGTGCTGAATATGTTAAGCAATGATGGAAAAAAAGTTTTAAATTTGCATATTAAGACGTAGTGAAAAGAGTATTTCACTGTTTGAAACAGTAGTCATTATTATGTGGAAAAATTAATTCAAAAAATATCACACTCGATACGCGCGGAAACACAATTGTCACATTTATAAATTTGGCAAATTTGTTCACCTTGTATTACATGTATTCAGTGAATTTTACAAACGTTGCTATATAGTATATAACAGCTTTTCCCCAGTGAACTACACATATAACCTTTAATAACATTGTTCTGTGAAATTAAATTTTAATAAAAAAATTGAATAAAATGATATATTCTTTAGTATTAATTTAATTAAAGTTCGAATTTTCATTTTCACATGATATCAATTTTATATTTTACAATAAACAAAAAAATAAATTTTAAACATTTTATAATTAGAATGTTAAATATTAAATGATGTAGGAAGTATAATTTTTCCCTTAATACTCATAGCAATTAGATTTTATAGTTGGAAGATAAAGCGCAAACTCAAATGAATAAACCGACGTAAGATTAAATGCATTTTTCACTCATTGCTATCAAGATCGAAGCAAACAAAGGTTTGTCGGAGCTTTCCGCTAATGTTGGAGTATGTAAATCATCAAACAACGTCGAGACATTTTACGACGACGTAGCCTTTGAAGGCATATATTTTTCTGCGACGTCGTTACAGGTGGGTGAGTTTGTATACTTGTGCTGCTAGCACGCAAAGAGAACCATATCACGTCTTTTTTTTTTCGTGTTTTACGCACTTTCCGAAATAAATTATCTTCTAGGCGTCGTTTCGACCTCTTTTTCTTAATGACAATTCGTGTTATTCACTGTAAAAAATATAAACATTTCGGAACACATTTTAATGTTTCATTGTGATAAAATTCTAATTTGTCAAAGAAAATTCGATGATATGAAAATAACTTTCAGTCTAAAATTTAAATAGTGAATTCATAAATAATTCAAGAATTATTTTATTATTGAATTATGAATTATTTGACGTAAATCAATCAAACGTCCTGTTTATGTTAATTGAAATCTTTTAAATTCTACTGTATTAACAACCTTAATTAGTCGTTGTTTTTACGTAAAACATAAACAAAACGATAATAATATTTTATTTATTATCATTCATCATCATAATGTCTAAATGATCATTTTCAAATTGGCATCGTGCAAACTTACCCCAAGAACTAAAAGTTTGCTTTCGCTGTTTGTAGAAATTTATGACTGCTTACCTGTAACACACAAAAAGTAAAAATCGAGGTTAGTAAAATGTTTTATGTACATCTTAAGTTTCACGAATCGCCTTTAAATTATTATTTAAAGGTCTGTAAAAAGTAGTGTAGACGTTAAAAAAACGTAATGCGACCATACGTCAAAACGGTTGGAGTCAATTTCATCAAGCTAAAGTTAGATTTTCGCGGATCAAATTAAAAATCACTTAGCTATGAAAAAATACGCTCGTACGTAAATTCCGTTTGTCACGACGAATCGGGCTCCAATTGATCCTGCATATTTACGCCCAGCCGAATCGAATTAAACTGTCAAATCGAATTGGCTCATCGATCTATCAGGGTGTCTCCTACCCTTGGATAAATGAACAAAGTTGTCGCCAGAGATAAAATAATATTCATAGTTTTTACCAGACACTGTGGTCAAATAAGTTACGATTGATTAATGCGCTGGACAAACTTGTATAAGTATTTTGCGAGCAGCACATTGTTACAAACGTTCCGTGTACATCACTCCCATGTCGAACTTGACGAGCAAAGTAACATCACACTACTGAATCTGTTGGATGTGTATCAGCGCGGCTAACATTTCTCTCTACAACACGGTTGTTGCATGTTTCAATCAGTCAATTGCTATAAACATTTTGATCAAGAATGTCAGTATAACGAACAGTTCTATAATTTATTTAGTTTCATATTGATGGAGAACTATTTTAACAATATAAACTTTGTGCACTGAACGTAGACCTTTAAGGATGGACAACTAAATATATACTCTGTATTTCAATTTTATTAGTTTCATTATTATCTGCATATTTTTCGGAAACATTTATTCATACTAAAATTTGCACGATTTCCAATTCAGTCAGAAGATTTCGGAATATCTTCGAAGTAATCAAAAAGCTACTGAACTTATTTTAGTTAAACCTTGTTGAAGTTACAGCGCAAGTTTTCAAATAATTTTGGATATGCTATGACGTCTTTGTAACGAGGTTGACATAGTTTATAAACCTTCATGTGACCATTTCATCGAATATGTTATGCGACCTTTGTAAGTACTTTAGTGATGAGCAGAAAATCTGATTAATGTTAATATATTGTTGTAATACGACCAGTTTAATTTTTAATTGTTGGCAAAAGTAGTTTCGAAGTTCCAAACCCCTTATCTAATGTAGAAGTACAATATTTTATATTAATATAAATTCTTAGGAATCTAAAACGAAATTATCATTTGTATTTCAAAAATTTGGAATAAAATCGAAAAATTCGTAACATTATTCTCGCGTAATGTTAAGTAATTTTTCTCAAGTTATTGCAATTCCTATATAATAATTACACATGAAATATGTTTCTTTTTCGGTTTATCATTGGATAACATTGTACACTTTTTCATTTGTATTACGAAAGGAAATACCTTCAATCCGCGAATATGAGAGATCATTAATTTCTACCAATTAAAGCTAATCCTCGTATATTTGAACGATTCAGATGATTTTGATGGATTAAAAGGCTCTACAATAAAAAGGTGACGCCGAGCGCAATTTACTTGTGAAAGCATTGACGTGGCCTATTATTGAATCTCGTTACGATAATACCGCTAGGTTTATGCAGTGCCGCGTTAAAAAGGAAGAAATGGAGCGGCAAGCGTTGTAAAATATGCCGCATTTTTCCAAAGGCTTCAAGCATGAAATATCGAAAATAAAATAAGCGAGCCTCGGCACAAAAATACTACCTCAAGTAAGAGCATTATAAATTACGTGACCACGTGCTACGATTCGTTGTATTCTACAAGATTGCATGTTTGGGATGCAATATTGAATGTACGACATATAATAACACGTGGGTACTACCTGTTAAATAACTTTCTTTTGCAACTGAAATATTTACTCAAATATTTTCTATGGAAGTTTTTTCTTGTGCTGCTAATGATGAAACTACGGAAAATTTAATAATTATTATAATTAT
>JABFQD010005400.1:0-10746 GCA_022817045.1 Psix sp. ZL-2020
TAGTCATGAGGGTAGTTACGGTATTAATGGGGGCTATAACAATGTTCACATGTCATACACAACCGCACTAGGAGACGGCTTAAAACTATGGAGTGACACTTAATATAATGTAGCGATAAAAAACATTTGTAACAGGTCTAAATAACGGGGAGAGCTTCTCTACCCCAAACATACTCGATGCAACAGGTGAAGAAAGATACAAGCGAAGATCATTGAAAAGGTATATGAAAAGCTTGATTTCAAAGTGTTTTCGGGAACATGTAGCTCACATGGGAGTAACAATAATATTTACATATGTATATATATGCCCTATCACGCATTATTCCTCACATAGGAGGACCAAAGCAAAGCCATAGACGCTTGCCGTCGTTGGTCATGAGCTCGATCTTACTATACGCAGTGTCTATTTAGACATTGGCTATGGTCTCTGGCATATGTCCGTACAATGACTAAAGTCTATGATCATAGTGCTCTTCGTGCGACGTGCGCATACCGCACAGTTTCCTATGTTTTGTAAAGGATATATGTTTTGCATAGCCGTGTGCGTTATAGCTAGTATGCCTTCGATTGATCTTCCTTCAGAAGAGCGAAGTAGGAAATATATAGGTAAACAAACGGCTTCTGGTTCTACTTATTCACCAACAACAGATGAGAAAAGACTTACCTTGGAGTTATGGTAGCGATGTTGGAACTTGTCGACAAATGCAGGATTAAACTTCTTGTACCAAATATAAAACTGTGAGTTACGACAAAGCACGGAAAGGTGAATTTTTATCTAAGTCAACTTATGACGGATGTTTCCAAGCTTATCTGACGAAGTTCGGACTAGCCATATTTTCAATGTTGAAGTTGCCCAGATGAAGAAGAAACAGCTGAGCATATCTTTTTTAAATGCATTAGACTCACTGTTGAAAAAGATGAAATAAATAGTTAGCCAGTTGATACCGAGTAAAGTAATGCCTGGCGGCATTATGGCTCACTATGGATGTACGGCACTTCTTCGAGGAATTTGCTAACAACTACTAAGGCTACCTTATCAGCGAATCCTACTGTCTCAGCTTCCTCAGGTAAAGAGAATTTTAACACCTCATCGTACATAATGTTCCAAAGTAATGACCAAGGACCGGACTGAGCCCTGCCGTACACCATCCGTCACCCTGTACATATGTGTTCCTGTCTCTGAACCATAGATCAGGAATTGTTGCGAGATAATATTGCTAAGATAGAGTGGCACCTCCAACTTTCGTAGTCCATTCTGAATGCAGCTTCAGTGGGCGGAGTTCAACGCATTTCTGACGTCTAATGTGATGATAGCGCAATGATAAATATATATATATTGTAACGCTGGTTAGGTCTGACAAGGCCCCGGCCAACTCCCCTTCGCCATTTAGCACGGGTCAAACGACACCAATATAATAACGCAATTGGTCAGGATCGCCAGTCGCCATATGCGACAGAGATAACGATAATGATAACCCGGCACGAGAGAAAAAGATACCGCGGACACCGTGCTAAGTAAAGCGGGAAAAACAATTACAGCGCAACGGATACAACGGAATAGCAACCAGGCTACTCGAGGGAAGCGGGGCAAAGAAAAGCGTAATACTCTAGTTAGTTACAAGAATGTATCGTATATTCAAATCGGTATCAGTTACAAACGAAAAGACAAAAATGAGATATAGAAAAAAAGCGGTACGCAAGCCCAATCGCAAATAAAAATTAAGTTACAAAAAGACGCAAGATATTAGTAAACGATACGCAATTTTAGGTATTATTGACGCGAAGCGGGTTACGCTTCGTGGCGACAAAACGAGATAGGGAACCCGATAGGAAATTAACCCATAGCCAGCGTTACTAAAGAAAAAGGAACGAAAAAACTCACTACTTCACAGATTTGTGAAGAATGTAAATTACGTAAATTTAATGCTATTCAATATTATTTAATTTTCTAATCCAAGTGTTCACTTTATTGAGGTTAATTTGTTTTATGATTGGATTGAAACTCAGAAAAAAGTTTATTAAAATAATTAAATAAAATAAAGTTGATGAAATTTTATTAAATAATTAAAAGGAATTGGAAACTTGAGTTTTTATATGGAAATTTCGAAATTCCAGTTACAATATTGTAACGGATCAGATCCTGAAATAAAAAAAAATGAAAGGGATTAGCCATGATTAAAACAAAAGGGGGCAAAAATAAATAAATAATACCTGAGAAACATACGTAATCGGCAGAGCACAGCTGACACATGTCAACAAACCAAAGCTTAGGCCGAGTGCACGAAACGTTAAGCCGAGCTTAAAGAAGCAATTTGAGCTTAATATGAAATTCGGAAATAGCGCTGCCTCTTTCTACTACCAATAGGTGCGAGAGAGACACTCCGTAAATTGGGTTATAGATTCAAAATTAACAATAAATAATCGATTTGTTGAATACACCTTTGTGCTCTCTAGATCTGTCTCTGCCTCGAGACAATTGTTGCTATGGTTGTAACGATTTGATTTGCAATTTATCGCAAGAAAACTATAGATGGAATTTTTGCTATGAGGGTCTGAAATTCCCCTTTCTATCGCTGAAACCAAAAGATATTTTATTTGCTGAATACATCGTTTAAGGATTTTTTTTTATAACTATTTAATTAAAATTCATCGATTTTTATCTGTTTTAATGCATTTAAACTTAATTTGGATCAGGTAGCTGATTTCGGAGCACGTAATGGATTTTTGTGCAAATGATGGCATTTTTGAGCATGTGTGTTCACTTTGCAGCACGAGCTCATTTTGGAGCACATAGCCTATTTTGGAGTAAATGATGTATTTTGGAGCATTTTAAATAATTTTGGAGCACGTGCAGTTATTTTGGAGCATCTGACTTATTTTGGAGCAAGTTGCTCATTTCGGAGCACGTGGCCTATTTTGGAGCAAATGGTGGCTTTTGGAGCAAATGATGGATTTTGGAGCATTTTACATCATTTCGGAGCACGTTGCTCATTTTGGAGCAAATGATAGATTTTGAGGCAGATGTAATATTAATAGCAAAAATTTTGATTCTTCGTCATGTTATGGGTCAGGGGGGAAGAAATTATCTTAATAAAAAGGTTGTTTATAGTAAAGCCCATTCGACTCAGTTCTTCGCGCTGATTATTATAAGCTATACAAAAAATGTTATTAAAAAATTTGCATATTTTATTCGGTCAGGGAATGGGAAATTAAAAAATTATCTAAAAATACAATAAACGATATGCTGTTACGTGATATGATTTTTTATTAACGAAAAAATATATAAAAACAGGAAGTCGTGAACTAAACAAAACATTTAAGTTTATTATTACACGATCAATCACGTAAGCTAAGCAACTAACTAACGGAAATCGTCAGCGGAATGTTAAAGAAATTCACCGACATCAATTGCAATAGGTAACAACAATATTTATAATAATAACAATGATAATAATAATAAATTACCATTTTGTACTGAACATTTTGTGTAAGCGCAACGAAAATTCGTTTTCAATTAATCCCATGTGAACGATTGATGGTATAAAAATCATTTTTTTGTATGAGAAATGCCGAGAATACGTAATGAACGTCGATAATGTTGAATGCGATTATGACATCGATTCGATTGCGCTTGTAACGAGAAAGCTTCGCAGCATGAACGTTGGAAGCAAATAAATTGTAACACCGTATACGAGAAGCAACAAATGTGACCAGTACAAGAGTACAATAATGTTGGATGAGATGGACGATCAGGATGTTGACAATCAATAGCGACTGTACGACGAACGGATAATGAGACGAATTAACGATGATGATGAATTTTTAGGTCGAAATGAAATTCATCCGCGTAGAAACAGCGGATTGGAGGAAAGTTTGGCTACAACCAACGAGGGCAATTCCGATCAGGTAACAACGCATTATTTTAATAATTTTTACGCGCCTTATCATCGATGTGTGAGCAACTATCAATAATGAATTAATACAAATAAAACCAAAAAAAAAAAAAAAAATTAATAAAAATAAATAAATAATAAAACAAAAAAAAAAAAAAAAAAAAACACCAAGAGGAACATTTTTGAAAAAAACCCTGTTCTTGTATTATATTCAATAGGAATATGATTGGCAATTGCTTTTGTCGTTAAATAACCTCCATCTCTTTTAAATTCGTTTTTCTCTTTTTCAAATGAGCGAGACTACTCACTGTGAACGCAACATGATCTTATAAACGACTAGTTTCGACAAAATGGATAAAAAGTAGAACTTGTTAATATATTTTTCTCTATCATCAATATTTGCTCAATATCCGATATTTGTAACATTTTCATGATGACTACTTAAGTTTCTCTGTTGCGTTATAAAGCAGAAGAATCATCTTCGTAGTGTGCACCATCTCTCTTAATAATTTGAATATAGATCCAACTTTGCTTAAAAACAGCGGAAACGGGTAATTCCAAAACTGCTATCGTTAATTTTATCAAAAAATTCGTTCTTGAACTATTATCGTACATCATTATAACTCTGCAAATGACATCGCAAACAATTGAGAAAAAGTATAAAAATTGAGTTTGTTTAATGATGATTATACATGAAGGATTTCTTCAAAATCGGATTTTACCAATATCGAAAATTTTCATCATTCATGATTATTATTCATAAGTGAAGAAAAATATTAAAAAGAATGAGATTCATTAGAAAAATCTTATGATTTAAAACGATTTCTAGATTTCGAACCATCAACAGCATTTCTTAAAGGATCATCTATAAATGAAATAAATAATACAAACACTTGCACTGTCGACGTTGTTTAAGAAGATGCTGTTATCAAAATATTGAAGAATATAACTCTTATTTAATTACCAGTCAAAGATAGATTTCTTAACAACAAATTCATTATTGCTATCAGTGAAACCTCGAAACTTCATCTTATAGATTTTTAAAACAAATTTTATACTTAGTTTCGCTGAAAACGTATCCGTAAATTGACTGAAAACATTCTGATCATCTGAAACATTCCTAACTACATGGACACAATCGAATCCCGGCGTGATTGCTTGTTGCTTTTTTTTCCTTTTAAATGTCTTAAGGACTTATGACTAGTATTCGTCACATTTTCATCCAAAAAACCCGATTACACCTTTTATAATACACTTTATCACTGTCATTACCAAAGGTGAATGTTTGCATAGTAAGGAAACAAATTGATGGGATTTTTCACAGTTATAACTTAAGTTGAACCGAAGCATAATTTTTCGAAAGTAATGGCTGCATTTTTTTCAAATCAATTGAAAGGTATTTGAAATCTTGACAGTTTTTGTGATTTAATCACTCTGTTCGTAGATTTGCGATGAGTCGTCATACATAATTTTTACACTTTCAAATATTCAACAACAATATTCAGTAGCAATCGTCATCCCTTCTTAAAAAATACGTATTAAAATAACCAAATTTTTCTCATGCCGCACCTATCAGACGTAACCATAACCTTTCGTTGTGTGCATAACCCTCAAACTTTCTCTTTTTAATCACATTTTGAGTATCTTATTATCTACAAATATTCTTCCAACCCACCTGTCCTAACGAGATTTCATAGAACAAGAGATTGACGCACATATATATTTTTGAAATTAATTGATAAAATAGGGTTTTATTATATATTCATTAATCAGCTTTTTCCCTCTTAATTAATTAATAATAGTTTTGTTGCTCTGAATCACTTTAGACAGAGTATCTAAAAAAACACACAGAGCTGGAAAACATAAATTTAAAGAGGCCAATATAAGCCTCTAGTCCATGCAAATTTGACAGTTGCTTTAATCGCAAGGATATTTCACCACCAATCATAATACATGCGTTGTAAACGTAGAACATGACACATTTGTCTCATTTTCACTTTTGTCTTCCTCTTATTTTGCTTCTCGACTGCCACCAATATGACTTGAAAACATGTTTATTGCTTTTATATCGAGTCTTGACATAAGAATTCATGGTTGAAGTCAACTTCTACATTTTCACAATGCTAGTGGCAAAGGAGCTGTTTTATGCCAAAATCCTGCGTTTTCGAAACAATATCCGATGTCTCGCGATATTTTTAAGCGTCTAATGTTTTACTATAGAAGTTTTTATTGTAAGTTCTGTTTCTAATTACATTAATTTATAAACGTTAACTTACATCAGCACGATTTCTTTCAGTTTGCCCTGGCTCAGAATCGACGGCCCATTAGAACTAGTTTATACTATTTCTGAAACTATAATATTATTAATCAGTGCTTTGTTTCAGTTAATTTGAATGTTAATTTATCATTTTTTCAGTATGAGATATGATTATTGCCTCGCATTATTTTTATTGATTACACAATCTTCTCCGTTCATCCTCTGAAATAAAATGATCCTTCCTATAAAATGAATATAAAACAGTAACTATAATCTATTTTTATATACCTACAAAATATATATTAATTTCTACAGAAATGCGATCCAAAACGTCTTCAAACGGTTATTAAATCATTAAAATCACTAAATAATAATATTTTGGTCAGATGACTACTGTCACACTCATAAAATCGACATCTTTTCCCGTCCATCATCACTTTTGCGATCGCAAATTTTTGTGCGCCATATTTTGCCATTAAAACGCAAACAACTTCAAAGGTTGTATCATTAATAAAGCATCATTTTTCAAACGCGCGCATAATTTCGCAAACTACCACTCTGTTTAACACGTATTTCAGATTTGATTTCAAAAGACTAATGTTTCACGATCGTACATCTACGCGAAACTTGTAATTACAAACACGTCTCAAATGAAAACTCCGAGAAGCGGCGAAATTCACTAAACTTTCTTGAACAATCTGGCAAAACTTTAATCAGAATCTATTTAAATTTTTAATAACTACACGTGCAACGTTTAGAATAAAATTAATCATTTTTAAGATGCGCCAGAAACTCGTGATATAAAATATAACATTGTTTTTACAAACTTATACTTATTTTGCACATATCTTTTTTCCCAGGTAAAACAGATTGAAACATTTTATTCGAATTTTTCGCGTTCTGCCATTTTTATTAAAAAAAGTACGAAAATATCTTTAATATGTGAATTTTATTTCCATTTATTTAAACTTAACAATAATCAAATTGTTAACATTGAATTTGTGAACATTGATCATCAAATTTTTTTGCCAATTATAGTATATTTTATATATAATTTATTTGTTTGTTTGTTCGTTTGTTTATTGATTTCACTATTTATGGTTTATACATTGTTATTTCATCATGAATATGAACCAATGAATTCAAGAAGTTAAAGTTTCATATTAACAACATTTACATGTTTATCATTAACGTACTAATTATTTTCACATTGTACACGCATCTTTAAATTTAAGTTATCCTTATATGCATATGCCAAAACAAATGCTGTCCTATTGATATCAATGAATAATGATTTTCATCTTATTATGAATAAATCATTGTAAAAATATTAAAATATTTTTTCAAAAATTAGTTAAAAGTAAAAGACTTTTAATAAAAGGGTAACTTATGTTTTGTAGGTACTTATGTACACTTAATGATTAATATTTAAAACTGAATTATAATATAATCTTTTTACTGATTAATAATTAATAAAAGTTTATATTTATGTCTACGAACCAGACACTGATCTGGAAATGTGGAGGACAGAAAATTTATTAATTTAGCTGAGAATAGCAGTCAATATTCAATAAACATACTGATCAAAGACGCTCAAATCAGGCTGATTGTCTTCAAAACAACCTCTTATGTCCATGTTCATACACATGTATAAGTATATGTGCACGATTTACAGTTGCTTAAACTTAAACATAACATAAATTGTTTATGTATGATATACACCATAAATAAAAAATGAATATGAACAAACTCCAGACCTTGAGTCTCGATTAAAACTGAAATGAGGATAATAAATCTTTATTGACAATCATATTTGGCAGAACAAAACCATCTGCTAAACCCGCTTCTACCTCCACTAAAAACTTATATTGTTTTATTCGATAGTAGAAATCAGTGACAAATTTAGACTCACTTTTCCGGACATCAGCCGTATATTTAACATCAGTAAAGAAAAATTTCAACACTTCGACTTGAGTGTCCCATATTAAACAATTGAAAGGTTGCTTCACTGATTGTTAATCACATTATGAATAAACATCATCGAAAAGTTATCACAAATAGTGGGTACATCTGAATTAATTTACACACAACATTTCAACTTATCTAATTTTTCATACCTTGTTTAAAATTTGTATCCAATCATTACTCACAATAATGCGAATTTAAATTTATACACTATGATCGTATCGACTTTTACATTCAACAAGCATTTGAATCGAAGATCCTTAAAGTGACTAAGTGTGGGGTATTTTTAGTTGCTCTAGAAAGCGATGTATTATATTATACGAATATAACTTCATTTTTAAATATATTCCTCTAATTTCTAATTGTAAGCCTTAAGCTAGTGAACTATGCACTGAGAGAAATTCTAAACGAAAGTCTAGAATTTTAACTTTTTGTAGTATACTACAAAAAGTCGGCAATGGTATGAAAAATAGTAAAATTTCGTCTAGAATTTCTCTCAGTGTGAACAGCTGAGCCTCCTCAGAGACTTGGTCTAAATCAAACTTTGACATGAGAAAAAGCATTATCACAGATATTAGATCTGCACAAAAGATAAACTTATTAGTGACGGATTAGTGGAGGACTTTTCATGAACCGTGCTGTCGATATAGTCCGATAGAGATCAATCTCTGTTGAACTATATATGGACGAATCTCTCTATAGTTCGCACCAACTCGTCAAATACTGCAAAAACCGGCACTTCGTCACTCATTCTTCGAATTAACATCGAAGGCTGTTCTTTCGACACACTGGCAAAGTTGGCAGTGTTTTTGCTGTGGAAAATTATTTAGCTCTTAAACTTTATTGTACATCCAGGTGATCACCGGCGACCTCAATAACAGCGTTAGTGCTTTCGGCTGTGGACTCTACCACACAGAACTACTCTGGTGACCTCGGGAACCAGAGTGCTTTCGGCTGTGGAAAACAGCTTAGCGCTATTCTCATATGTTCAAGAACACATTTTACTTCGTAAATTAGTGTTACGCAATTGACACCCTCATACGTACTTCCGCTAACTAATTAATACCTTATTTCTTGTACCGCTATAACCTTTGAAATCCAAAACTGAAGAAAGAGGAGAATCAACCACGTCCCCCTACTAAAAACAGCAGTATTTTGCAGACAACAGGCCGCGAAGACAAATGATGTAGCCGAAATCTCGCGGCCGAGAAAAACCCGCATATACCCGTGTCCCAACGTCGATCGCTACCTTCATCACCGTAAACGATCAGCCTTTTTCAAGGCTAAACCACACAACTAACTAAAAATGAATTGTTCATGTTACGACGTAAGTTTGACGGCGGTTTTGCGAACGGATCACATGAGCATAATACAAACTGCTTTTTATTCTCTAAACGCTGAAGAAATTGGCTACGCAGTCAACTCTTTCAAAAACAAGTATACGGTATGTTGTTTGTGTAATATGTGTTTGTTCATGGTTATCAGAATAAAAAATTATTAATGAATTTTTTCACTAACGTCTATAGGAAATCTTTTTCCTTTTAATTCCTCTACGGTAACCGATGAATTTAACGCATTTTTAAGGCAAAAATTTCTTATCCTAATACAAAAAAACTAAATCTGTAATAACAAAAATTCGGTTGGGGAGGGGGGTGTTCTACAGTTAAATCAACATTTCCTTCGTCGAAATGTGGCACACTTACAGAAAAAGCAGTATTTGGCAGTACAGCATGGTGTACGATTAGAAGATCTAAGTTAGATTTTTGATGAATCCTTTTTATTTCATGTTTTGATAAAGTGATATGTAAAAGCTATCAGATAAATGAGCATGATATATAGAAAAGAATCGATCAAAACATGAAGTCAACCGGTAAAAAATATATAAAACTTGAAGATATATCACCTCCAATAATCCGCCGAGGAATTAGTGACAAGATATTGGGTCTCATAAAGGTTAGAACAGATAAAGGAGAGACTTGACGATCAATTTTACACATATATCGCCCACGTCAACCAGGTATGTTAACTATATTCAGTGTTCGAATGCACAAACTGGTCCGTGTGTTTTAGTTTAATTTTTCATTACATGAATATCAATTTTGGATTTATGCAATAATACTCAGCATCTTCACACTCGGTTATCAACAGCGATGTTGTAATAGAGTCGCAAATGGTTTTCCGTTTTTATTGGACAATGCGAACTTTGCAAACTTACAAATGAGTGATTGCTCCTACTCCCCAGCAGTGAATGATGATATTTTTCATTATGAAAGCAAAAAGGATTTAGCCTGAAGCAAACAGCTTTAGGCTGTTTTTTCCAGACTATGTAAGTTGCACTATGTGAAGTTCAACTTTATTATATCTAAGAAAGGCAGGTGATCTTACCCAATGACATACAGTATTTACATCAGAAAAACGCCTATTATTACAATGAGAAATAGTATGAAAAAAGGCTTCTTTTGAGACTATTTACAATCAAGAAAGTAGGCACTTTCCTATCTACAAAAAAAACTAAGTTTAAAGAAAAAAGTTATACACCTGTACTATTTTTATTTCTCCGCATTGCAAAGTTCTATAAAAGCACTCACTGATACTATTTATGGTATTCTATTTATAAGAAAATTAATTTCA
>JABFQD010005401.1:0-10745 GCA_022817045.1 Psix sp. ZL-2020
TTTTTGCTAACTTATATTATTATATTTATATATTTATCAAAATTGATATATTGAATCAACATTGATCTTGAATGGTTCAATCTTAACTAACACTTCATTATACATTCAAAAAAAATGCAATTAATTAAGAAGCTAATGCCTATGTTATGTTCGCTCAGAGTCGCTAACAAAGATCATTCACATTCATTAACAATCGTCGTAATTGTTGGATTGACTCGGATTATTCGTGACGGCTGACACATAACATTGTTTGAAGACATAGATTCAATATTGATCATTTGACCATATCATGATGTTTTATATTATTATTCGAAAACTTTTAAAGTAATAAATATAAATTTTATTCGTGATAATAATTTTATTTACATTATATTTATAATTATAACGTAAAACCATAACTGAGTATTCCAAATTGCATACACAGATATTTTTAAATTATCATCTAGTACTTAGTTCAAATATACGAACGACACACCTGCTCCATAACTAAATAGTTAGTGCAATATGGTTGAATAATACATAATAAAAATACATTTTGAAAAATCGCACAATTCATCAAATGCAAAATATTACATCACTCACTGGTTTTTCTACTTCGCACTCAATAATTTCTGATATTCATTAATGAAGAATACAAAGATTAAAATTAACAATGCATAATAAAACCTTCAGTTATTACATGCTATTACTGGGATGTGTTTGATATCAATTAACGATATTTATATCTATATGCGTGTTAATGTGTTAACTAAAATTTCAAATTAAAATATCTACAACTAATAGCAATTTTTCATATACATATGTTGCAGCATATATATTTTATTTATTTTTATGTTCCATTATAACACCAAACTTAATTAAAAATCTATTACTTCACATCAGTCTTAATCCTTAGAATGTCAAAATCAAGTATTTTATTATGAACTACAAAAATATACTTAAATTACAACTTTTACAGTTACTGTTTTTTATCGACTTTACATCGATCAATTACGAAAATTCCTCTATACGTATATACTTCTGGAATTTTTTTATATTTCTTAAAAATAAATTACCGATTTTCAATGAAAAACAATTATTCAGATTTCCAATCAATTTTGAAATTCAAATGCTTTCTCATTATTAAATGAACTGCAAATTTAATTTTCTAAGAGTCAGAATTTACTCATAATAAGTAAAATTGTTTAAGCACAAGACGTATAAAAGTTGAAAAACATATGAAGAATATTAGTGTTCGCTGCCAAGTTCATATTCCCTAATGACATAAAAAGATAATTGTTTTATAGATTTTCCTTTTTTATTTTTGGCTCTAATGAGTGTAAACAGACAAATATAAATATATACTTGTCATTGATAATAAAAAATGTGTGATCTTGATGAAAAAAAATCGCTTTTAAACTGTACCAGTTTAAATATTTAAATTCTGCTAAGAAATATTGTCTAGGGTAAATCCATTTGATTTATCTAATTTTTTCTCCAGGCACTAGTAATCCGAAATAACAGTTAACGCAATAAAAATATATATTATTGATTATACGTAATGCAAATTTAAATTAGTATTTACATATTTTATTCTAACTGTCAACGATTTTTAAAAATTATCGAAACGCCAAATCTTAATATTTTCAATCTAATTTTCAGTTTGTTCAACCTAAATATGTAGGTTGATCTCGTGAAGCCTCATCTAATCGTAAATAGTTACTACATAACGTGAAATGTGTATTCCTGAATACTTTAACAAGAGGGATTGTTAAAATAATTTTCAAGTGTCAGATTTAATTAATGTCAATATGCAAATTCCTTATATTTAATTTGAAGCTTGAACCTTTACATATAATATACGAAAATTATGGATACATGTTTTTAAAAAATATTCTAAATATCCTTGTTTGAATTGAATTTATTAAGAGAATTTTTCATATATTTCATTAAGAACCTTGACCCCCACCCCAAAAAAAAGTTCAGAAATTCATAATATACAATCATTATAAATATGCATTATGAAGTATTTATATCGATTGTTTTAAGTGTGTTTGCTACTAAAATGGAATAATTTGAATATTAAATTATCGTAGTGCATGAACAATGAATTTAAGATTAACATTTATACTAATCACATTCTCTATAATATATTTTAACTCTCTAAAGTTTACTTCAATTACAAAAGAGAGTTCTGTTATAGTCATAACTTAGTTTAGACACTTTACTTACCGACAGTAGGTTTCTCAATAGTGCAGCAGTAATGATTGTAGATGGCTTTATCTACATCGATGAAAATTAAATTGCATATAGGACTGTGAAATTTTCAATTTATAATAAATTACAGTGTTTTAAGGTACATGTCAATGTTAAAATAAATTCTTAAAAATCTCATTCTTCAACTATTATAAAAATGTATATAAGAATATAATTTATCTAATGAAGAAATGTTGACAAGATTTAAAAAGAATTCTCTAAAATGTGATAATTGATCAAACTTCAATAATCAACTAACTTTCAACAATACATGTTTTAGCTTACAAATAAAATTAGAAATTCACTTTAAATAGAATAATTTATTAGTAAAGACTAGCAAAAATATGTTTAGAATATTTATGTAAAAAATGTTCAAATTAGAATTTTTATATTTCCCTAAAATATTTAAGAAAAAGTTCAAGGTATGTTTGAATAAAGCAATGCTACATTAGTAACTTTTATTCCTTTCAGTTTTGTAAAAAATGGAAAAATATTTTAGTCACGATATACATTATATTTTATTACTAATAATTTTCGAAAAATATTTTAGTAGCTATCTATTATATATTAGAAAGTATATGTAAATTATGATGTAGAAGAAATTTTAATTTCATCATTATTAATTATTATGTATGAATAATAATAATCATTAGAAGTTAAAAAAAATTAATTACAAAATGTCAAGTTATATATCTAGTACATGTACATATACAAATGTTACGTGTAGACGAACAAGTATAAGTATATATATGAAATGAAAACAATTGGTTAAAGCAAAGTATAAAAAAGTGTACTTCATGTATTTTTCATAAAATTTATATAATTAGTTATTATTATTAAAAAAAATCAAAAATATATAAAACGTTTTTTCATACATTATAATAGTCCACTGCAGAAACTAATTTTAAATTGATTCTATTTAAATGGTTATTTTTTATAGGAATTAGCGTGATAAAGATCCATATAAAATTTGTTTTTATACAGAACGACAATAAAAACGGCGATACTATAATGAAGTATCAAATAGAACAGAAACTTTTAAATCAATCAATTTTAAAATTCCTGTTTTCTCTAACATTTTAAACACAAATGAACATAAATATCATAAATTCATAAATAATTTTACCAATACAACCATACAAACATTTAAGTAATTATGAATATTTTCTAAGAAAAAGCAATATATAAACGGATAAAGTATACAGTTAATAACTAATGACTCATTGCATGGACTATAAGCGTGATTCACCTCAATCCGGATCGAAATTTATTTTAACTCATCTTTAACTTATTTAAACCTTACCTCAAAGATTCCGTTCTAAATAAACACGTGTATTTAAATAAACACCAATTTAGAGACAAAGTTATTTAGTGGACTTCATATTTTATTCGAGTAAATAGAATTTCACTTCGAGAATTTCATTTTCTTTTTTTGCAAATTCATTTTCATCAGGAAAATGATGAATACATGCATACAAAATATATTGACATATTTGAATGAAAATTATCAAAATTTACTTTAATCTCTTCATAAATCCGAATGAAAAAATTCTTTATAAAATATATAATACAAGATTAATATATCATAGATGTGTACTATTTTCTCTACAAACCATAAGTAGATAAATTATTTAAAATTAATTCATTTTATCCTCTTAGTGTCCATGTGTTTTATAAGCGTACATCACAACATATTTTCAGTAAAACCATGTAGTAATTTTCAAAAACAATTTCCAGTTCACGTTTAGTAAATGAGTAGTTAGGTTAACACATGTATGGATTTAACTGTGTCTAACGTCGGTCTAGAACGTATGTATAAGAAAACACCTATAGAGATACACATGAGTATGATAACTAGCACGCTTACATATTCGCCACAACTGAGTCCACGTGATTGTCCGTTTGTAAGCGATATCGTTTATAAGTGAATGTGTATTGAGGTATGTATAGAGAAATGGCTACTTATCGCGCCGTGTGCACGTGAAAATGAATGTGGTTACGTCGCGTTACGTATCGGCTGGCGCCAACAATCATGTGATCGTGTTTTATGATTACTCTGCCGTGTCGCCAACCTCCGCTGCGCCTCCTTCGTTCGCCGCAACACAATGTATCTAATAACTCAGGTATTTGTGAAATGCATTTGCAATTGTGCATTATAGACGGCTGATATTATGTTCTTACATCGCAGGATTATTTTATTTAACTGCACTGTGTAACGTCGTCATACATTTTTGTCGAGAAACGTCTGCTCTCAATCTTTTTAATGTACTATTTCTGCCTCAGGGAACCGTTTTTTTGCCTCCCTGCGGGTTTATTGCACATCTCGAATTACTCTCCCACTAGTTATAAATCTCAGTATTTTTGCAAATTCGATCAAACGTTCTACAAATATACCAAAAACGACTGAATGAATATTTCGAACTATCAAGGCTTTGCAAATGTAATTTTTAGGATATGCGCAAAATACAATTCCTGCATAATTGTAGATGTTTTTTTAATGAATACAAATTTTTATCATGATGTAATTTTCGACGATATTAATTCAAAGTTACTTCCATCCTTTGATTTTTAAATTAAAACACTCTACAATCAAATCCATATGAAACAAACCAACGAAACGAAATCAAAACATAAAATCGCCCATTTAGTTAATCCACCATCGGTTATTTCTTGTTTGGCTTTTCATTTCCGTATTTCTCGTGTTTTTACATTGAAAAAATCTATGTAATCGCATAAACGCGATCTGACGAAAACACTACTCATGGTTTTGATATTAATCATTTTAAATGCACAGAATCCTAGTCAATTTGAATTATTTTATCATCAATTTTCAAAATTAAAAACATCAACCAATGTTAAAATGGCCCTCAATATCAATAGCTTTGTTAATTTTAACCAAAAATCGTGTTTATTATTACATAATTAATCTTATTCTCAAATTCTGACAGATTTAGTTAACTTTTTGAAAGGTTACCTTATTGTTTTAGTTCGCATATTGTTTATAGACAATATTGGCGTAAACGTCGTGATTATTGGCGCCAAGATTATCGATACTGGTTTCCAGATACGCAGTAGACCGTGACAGATAGTGTCTGTGTCGATAAAGTTTCATTGTGGATAAATTGCGTTCACAATTATCAAATGACTATATGGAAGCATGCACTACTTTTCAAATAACAAGTGACACTGCAACTACCACTTAGAAGTAAGATAATCCCTCAAGATTTCATCGTTAAACGCACAGTTTTTTTGTAAGCTAATAAATTGTGATTTTGAGAATGGAATAAAACACAAATCACTTCGACACATAGCAACAAATTACCGAATTTGTTGCTATATATTGCTACTGCGATATTTTATCACGCACGACCACGTAAAAAACAAAAATCACGATACCGATTTCCCGAGTTACGCAACACGTATACATGTCTGTCGGAAAAATTATTGAAAATTTCAACCCACATATCCAACAACACCAACAACACTGCTATGTACAAATTATATAATTGTAGGAGAAAATGTAATGTCTGAATCTCGCATAAGGTTATAAATGTCAGGTAAGAATACGTTAAACAATGTGCGCGCAGTTCGTTGGAATTATCAGATCATTATATAATCGTCTTGTTGATTTGTGCAAATGAAATCGTATTAAGTGTTTGGCAATCTTTGAAACCTAAAGACGGCTTCGTTCGCATCATTGATTGAGGCGACTATAATAACTTAACTTAAAATCAAATAATATCCAAAACATTTTATTTCTTGTCTGAAGATTTTTGAACAATATATTTGGTTCAATAAATAGAACGTAACTTGGTCCGTTTGTTCTAGGTTTTTGGAACGCAGTCAAGCTGGCTGCCTCTAGCAATAACTCTGCAGCTGCTTCCGCCGCTCCTGCGCATCCTCCGGTTCTTTGGGGCACGCGCAGAAAGCCGGGTGAGCAGTCTTTCTTTTGCAAAATCATCGCCATTTACAACGATAATTAATCTTGACAAAAACAATTGGCCGCATTGGTGGCTTGTTTTTTCTTAGCTTAACTATAATCGCACAAACTCGATCTGACGAAAACACTACTCATTGTTTTGATTCAGTCAAATAGATCAATGTCCATCAGAGTGATCTGATTAAAGTCGAAGACGCAAAAGTGTATAACTCAAATTCTATCGATATATTTATTCCCATTTCACGTATTTTATATAAATTTATTATGTACATAAAAGGAGATCAAAAATCGATGTATGTTGATAATGAAATCAACTTTCAAAATAACGATTTGTTACGTTTACTTTGTCTTCTGTCATATGCTAAAAAAAGACACTGTATTTTTTGTCATGCTTTCTGAAACTCGTTCGCTGAGAAACATCAGTCTTTTTTATGTGCCAATAAAAAAATCTTTTGCAGGTCAAACACGTGCCACACCGGTTTTATGACGTTTTGCTCGAATGCATTAGTACAAATGTTTGATCGGAATAAAAGTCATAATAAATGTAGAAACAACGGTAAATCAATTTTCATTAGACCTAAATAAGAAGAAATAAAAGATTTTGAAAATATTTCTAATTGACAACTGATTTTATATTGTACCATTACTTCGGTTAAACTTGCCTATACTTTGATTTTTTAACTTGTTCATACATTTGTATAGATACATTGTACATGAGAGTTACTTTATAGAACTGATGTCAAATACAATTTTTTTAAACATTTTTAAAATCATTGCTGCGTTGAAAAAATTCTCATAACCGTGAAAGACCCTGCAACACATTACCTAATTAACCCGTTATGATTATGATGGACGAGTATTACATCTTATGTTTGACAGTGAGCGTTCTCTTAGCAAATTTCTTCTTATGCACGTAGGAGGAAACCGGAAGGTGGCAACCGAAGAGATGCGCGGGTTTAATTGACGTATCCGTTTGGAATGCCGACTGTGTCATGATCACATCTATTTGTTCATCTCCTGTAAGATCAGAGACTTAACAGTCAAAAACAAGGGGTCCAATTTTTGTGACGAACTTCATAACTACTAATTAGAACCTATAAAAAAAGAATTATCATAATTATCTAAAACAAAAGCAAATATTCACATATAAACATTTTGAATACTCATCAAATTTGACGAATTCCTTTTGACTGTATATTTCTTTTCATTCAAATTAACTGTAATTAATTCGAATGTGTACTGACAAGTCACCAAAGTTTGCGCTACTAAATCTAACTTATAAACTTCGAGAATATCTTTAAAGTTGCATGTACTACATATTCTACACATTATAGCATTTATGGGTTCTATAAAAAGTTGGTCGACAGTTTAGAGTTATAAGATTTATATGATTATATTGATAGTGACATGTCCACAAATGAGAAAATTCGCTTTCAGAAATGTGAAATGTAAATTCAAAAATATTACGAATTAAATTTATAAACAATGATGTTACAAAAGAAAGCATTCACAGCGACATCTTTGCTGGAAAGTTGGAGATCAATGTGTGGTCGCAATTATTTGCTGCCGGTACATAGAACTACGTTATTGTGCTGCCAATCGTTTTTATCTTCGCAAAAAACATATTCATGTGTTCGTAATAGTGCTAGTGACTACGTCAAGCTGAGCCGTCGTGGTCGCGCCTCCGATCCATGACCGTAGTTCGATGTAAATGTCGAGGCTCCCAAGAAAAAAATACTACAGACACTGACGTCACGGGAAAAATGATTCGCACATAAACAAAAGTTTCTGATAAGAAAACATAGCTGCGTTCTCGACCTTATGACTAGATAAACGGGATTTAATATGAAAAATAAATCTTCCCATTACAATATGAATTTAGTTATTTTTCGTAAAAATGTTTATACAGATATATATATAATCTTCAAGATTATTATGAATATTATAAATATATATCTTTAGTGAATATAGTTTTAAGCAAAACGTATTCTCGAGATCGACTTCAATACTTTTGCATTTGCTGTTTCGTTAAATTTTAGGCGCTTCATTAAAAACCACCTGTTTAAATATAGATAACTTAGACATTTTAAATTCATAATATGATATGATTTTAGACAAGCACAATGAACTATAAACTTTGAACTACAAAATGTATTTTGATAGCGAAAGTGATACTTTTAATTTCTACTTATTAGTTTTCTTTATAAATGACAAAGATTTATCCAAATCAGACAATTGAAAAACTGAAATTTTTAAAATCTCTATATGATTAGTAATAGTAATGAGAATATTAATACCAATGAATAATGACAAGATTCATTGTTATAATTCAAAATTTTTGCTATCACAAATTCCGGAAATTGTGGAAAAATTCGTATTAAATTGTCGTGATTCAAATTCCATATATTTTACAATCTGGATATTTCATTATTCATTCTAGTTTTCTTAGGTAGAATATTCATGATGTTATAAATTGATTTGATTTGAATGCTAAAAAATTGAACTTCGAAAATGTAAAAAAATGGAAAATAATTATGAAAGATATAAAAGTAATTGGTAAAACAGTCATGTCCATTCGTGTACCGTTATTTCTAAACTCTCAGTGCATCGCACGATCATTGCCAATAGTCAATGAATAATAAATATGTATACCAATGAAATTAACAACGAAATCTCATTACGTAACGAAGCTATAGGATATGAGGGTTCTTTGGATAAACTGCAAATATCTCACAAATTGGGATCTCGTGGCAGAGAAAATTGGATTGCCTCCAATTTAATTAACCGCCGTTTTCTTTCGAAAAGAATACCTATGAAGAGAAAAAGGCGACAATGTTCCGGACTACGCAAGCCGATTCTTTACCTGGCAACACATAAAATTATTCATTCAATCTTCAGAATTTGTCTCATACTTGAGCTTTAATTTGAACCACAATTTTAGGCGAAGCTTACGCAAATCCCTTGTTTCCATATAGTAGGTAATTACAGAGATTTATTTGACCGATATGCTGTTATATAGGGAAGAATTAATAATCTCATAGAGACTAGCATAATGACTCATTAAAAATTTATGCTCGTTGAAGTCATAATTTATTCGACTTGACATTTTAAGTATGCAAAACATTCGGTTTGCGAATTTCCTAAAGATACATGAAAAACGCATACCTAAAAAGAGAAGAAGCGCCTTGATAAGACTTGCAATTTACAGCCTCTTCATTATAGCTCGTAGTCTTAGAGTTACGATAGTTATTCCCTAATTAATGTGTAAGAATAACTTTTCTCTTACGCGTGCTCCTGTTTTCATTCGCTGGATAAAGTTACAGCTCATGCTAACTATTTCTTTTGACACTCAATTTTTCGTCTGCCAGAGGAAAATAGTGTGAATGTAGCGTTGCCACAGTCAAGGCAAATTAATTAATCCCGGCTAGAATATCAAAACCGTCTGGTCACAAATTCTTCTGATCCATAAAATGATTCAAAACACTCATCTGCGAGACAATTATAATTTTATTCAAAAGTTGAGGAAGTAAATGTTTTTCTGACGTCGCTGTAATTCCCGTGTGTATATTGCCAGTATATGTATATGAGGCTGCATCGACAAGCTGACTTGTCTCGACAATCAGAACTGTTATCTGGAGTTTCGGTGCATCGGAACTGCCCGGCAAACTGCCGACCACGCATTACCGCATGCTCTCCATCAATTGCATAATCTGGCTGTTGCGCACTTAGTAGACAATGGTCCTATCACAACGTATAGCCCATTTTGTACCGATCTAAGATTCAAGATTCTATCCTGATTTGCTACATCTGTATAAATAAATTATATAGTACATTATTCAAAATAATTCATTTTCCTAAATATTTTATATTTATTGCATATATTTTCAAAAATTTAACCTTTCTCAAATTTTAAAAATAAAAATCATTCACTGTATATGTAGTTTATTTACAAAAAATAATGTAATACATTTAATTCGGGAGAGAAGATCAGCATTGCCGTAAAAACAATTGAAATAATCTAATCTATTTTGTAAATTTTAAAACTACATCGTGTCATACTAACTATCAGAATCATAAGTAGTTTCCGGATATTCCAGTTACCCCCGTAGCGGGACAAAACGGCGAGAATGTAATTTCTCGTAAACCGGACTGTCCAGTTCCTGTTTCCAGAAACACCGGATCCCACTGATATATAAGGCGTCTGTGTTAATTAATGTCATTAACTATGCGATCTGTGTTCTTACAATTTTTATTTTCCAAAATCATTCATCAATCATAGAAAAGTACATCAAATATTCAGTTGAATCTAGAATGTCAACAATTTTCGCGTTTTTAGTTTCATTCATTTTCGTATATATAGAAAAATTAATGCTTTAAAAATTTTAAATCATCATATCTTTTATATTATTACGTTAAAATGAAAAAAATAATAAATTGATTATTTTTACATGATTTATATCAAATATTTAGACTGATTACTATAAAGTTTAAATTTACTTCTCAGTAAGAAAAATTTTACTTAATATAATAATTAGATTTCACATATAATTTCTGTTTCTCTAAATTATGT
>JABFQD010005402.1:0-10744 GCA_022817045.1 Psix sp. ZL-2020
TATTTATGGAAGAAATAATGGTAAAATGCGGTGAAAATGAATCATAAAAACGGATAAAAATAAAGATGTTGGATACATAATGAAAAAATGAATAATTTACTGATTTTTATTAGACCATCTTATCAATATTTCTTTTGTATCACTTTAATCAAAATAAAATAGATTTATATACGATGAACATTCTGAGGAAAGAAAAACCTTAAGAAATTTAAACGACTAAACTCAAATTTATAAAATTATGAGGCCTACAATACAATTACATGTTCATTAAATATATAATATAAATAAGGTGTTCAATTTACATTATTATAGGTATATGTATCTGAATCAATTATATGAAAGAAAGATATATGACGGATATTTTAAATATATGGACCACTGACTCTATTTTTTCCTTATATTTCAAAAATTTGGTTAATACATGTGAACATTCGTAACAATATTCAATTATTCAATTCAACTTTAATATCTATTAATACATTGTTCAATGTCTCTTCGGTTGTTAAGCTAGTATAGTTGAGATAATCTGTTTAATTTAGTCAAACTCTAACAACCTCATATAATATAATTGATGAAAATACATATATAGAATGGAAAAACCATCAAATCAGAAAGATCGCTATAAAGTTTATGTTAAACAATAAGAATAAAAAATGTTATGAAAAACTGAACAAAAAACAAATATAATTTACGTTTTGTTTTGGAGATGACCTTGGATTAGGTTCTTTTAGTAACTCTCATTTGCTCAGAATGAAAGCACTAGGTCGAATCATTGCGCAAATATGGTGTAAAAACACACTTTCATGCCTTTATTTTGAAGATTCTAGTTATTTCTAATAAATGCAATGGCAATAATCATTTACTATTTGGATGTAGAACGGTATAAATCTTTTTATTGACGGAGCGCAGTAAAAATTGATGATTCTGATACAAAATATCGCGCTCTCAACAACTGAAGAAAGTTGACTGATATTCTCTAAGAATATAATGACTTTATAATAACTGTAATCATCACGCGAAGAAAACAAAGATGAAGGGACCACGCTTCTCAGACAAACTTGTCACAATAATGCGTTGAAGTATTCTTAGATGTTATTTGAATCTGTATTAAATAATTGATATAGATGATTTCATCTTGTCAGTCAAGGACACAACTCGTAAATAAACAATAGCTGAATAAGCACAAGCTTATGCATCTAACAAATATATGAAGTGTACCGTTGTTATAATCTGAACCTTCGTCGGTACATCATGAATGTATAGATTATTGAGAGACGGCAAGTGCTAAAGTAAAGTTTGAGCTATTCAAATGAGAACTCATCAAGGATGCGCGTATCCCAGTTTACTTACAAACACATTATAAGCACTGCATAAAAAACATAGCCATAATGATTACTAGGGAAAGCCACCCCAACGGGATGAATAATTGAACTGTCACGTAAACGTTTAGGGGAGATCTGACAACAACTCTTAAGAATTACATATCCAGTCATCATGTAGCATCAGATTAATTAACTAATTTTGGGCTTGAACAGTCAAACCCGTGCTGCTGCTAGCAAAGAGACAGCCATCCACGTAAAAATTATGTTGATTAACCAGTTCAACCAGAGAGAAATTGTGATTTCCATTATAAGTTAGCTTTTGCAAGACGCAAAGGGACACTTGCAGTGCCATATGTGACAAACAACTGATACGGAACAGTTGGATCATATGGTGAAAATCGCTACAAAAATGTTTTGGTGATTAACATTGTGCTCATCCATGAAGATCTGACAATACATCTTCGCAAGTTCTGTGGTATAAACGTTGCGGTGAAGGCGCTTCATAATGAGAAAAGTGGACAGAGAAACGTGTCATTTTCATTGAACGGTGATTCGAACTTGATACTGCAACCTATATCATGGTCGGTATGATATTATTTGAATGTTGATTTTGAAAAAAAAATTATATAAGACGTTAATTGAGATCAGTTTTACTGACACAGACTTTGTTTAGGCTTGAATCTTGTAGAATATTTGAGCTTGCGCCGTCACTTTGATTTAATTTGAATACCCTATTTGATTCATGCAGGATCATACGATGGTGCTTTTTACAATGACATTTTTAATTTTACATGTTTTATTTCGATGCACGGTTGTAAACAGTTCTAAAAATCAGGCCCTTTCATAATTTCAAATCGATCTTGCTTAAATGCATTGAAAAAGGTGAAACTTTTTTAGACTGCACGATTATTCGTAAAAATTTTATATTCAACTGAGGCATCAGAATAGTATAAAATTTGACATTCTCATCGTTATTAATTTCTTTTTGATTTTTTTGCTCGGTGTGGTTGTATGCTTTTCAGATTTTATTTTCGGTATTTGTATTGGATCCAGCGCTGTTATGTATGTATACAAGAATGATTCTATATTCGAGAATATCGAATAATCACTTCGATTAGGGAGTGAAACTTTCCATTTACTTCAAGTTGCATCATCAAGAAATGGATCGACCCTGAAAAATAAGAAGACGTTTTAGTAATCAGGTAGACATTGTAGATTTTTGAGGATTTCGATGGCATCAGAAACGATATCAAATATATTAATCAAGCCCCCAGCTAACTCATGAGGGAGAATATTCATCAGAACCATTTTATTTTTAAATATATTGATAGGCTTTCGTTTATTATCAAACCGAATTTTATGTTTGTATTATGTTTTTCATGTTTTCATTTATCGGTATATCGATTAATAATGATGCCGACTCATCATTATTATGATGAGTCATTATATGACTCATCGGAAATAAACATGAAATAAAAATGAGCATTAAAGGTGGTTCACTCTCTGTAATCTTCAAAAAATAAAAGAAGCCGCGTGGAAGGCCTTCACGAACGAAAATATAAAAAAAGTATATATTTCTCATAAAAAATTTATAATTTTTTATATTTTCGTTTGGGAGGAAGGAGGCTTCATCGGATGACAAGATGTTAATGCGTCCGTTGAGTTGCGACGTTCTTCATGGTGCCTTATGGTTAATGACGACGTACGATGTGCAGCTGCAGTATGCTCACGTAAGTCCTCAATGATCGAAATGAAGAAGTGTTTCTCAATAATGAGTTATTTTTGCAGAAATATAGATGAGACCTTCTCTATTGATCATCAGTCTCACGGAAAATCAAATTATGCTGCTCACGAAATTGGCGCCACAACCCGTACACATCATTACTACGTATAGATGCCTTGATGGGAGACAATCTTTTTCTCTAATTAATTGTAGAACATTTATTTTAGACTAGACGAACTGTCATTATTGATTGATAAGTTGGAAGAATTATAGCACCTAGCTTAAAACTTTTAAGTGATGAGACTATGAAGTGTGTCACAAGTGGCCGTGGTATCGACAGATTCAACAGTTATTTCATGAAATAGTTCCGAATCTTCAGAATCAGACATGAATTTGATTGTCATCTCGATTTGAGAAATTGTGTTTGCAGTGTGCAAGCACAACTACGACCATATAGAAATTAAATTTCCTTCGGGATATTATAGTGTAGTTGACATGCGCGGACAGCGCTAATGTACTGCTTTTTTAAATTGAAGGAGTTCAATCATAATGTTAATAATCCATGTGATTTTTGATGTAACTTATTGCAATTGAAAAACGTGTTTTCATTTAATTAGGAACCAGTAATTATAGTTCGCTCTATAAATAATATATGAAAGCATTTATCATTTTTGTCGGGCGTGACATGCAAGAATTCTTCATTGTCCGGTGCAACGCAATTGTTGAGTCACAACGCAAGTGTAGTCACAACACCGAAAAGACAATTTAGACAAGAAAAGAGATGATGCCCTTTGTGGTACAGATGGAGGAGATCGTGGCAGGCAGCATAGATTTGAGGTGCTGGTGGCTTGAACAGCTGAGTATAGAGGGGAGTAGTTCAGCGTATAAGTGATGTAAAAGGTACGGGAGGAGCGAGTGATATTCTTCAACTCTGTTCATGTTCTAAGAATTGCGATCTAGGAGAAGATGTCACAGGCACGAAATTTGTGTACGTGCAAATTCTTTATTTGTAAATTTTACGGAATTTAAGGTCTTTTTATAGATTTCACCTCATCAGCAAGTTGTTAACAATTAAGTTAATTACTTCACCAGCTTTTTTTATCACTAAAACAAATAAGTAATGACAAACCATATAAAATGAGTATGGTTTGAAATGAAAATACAATTTAGTAATTTCGCTTTTCAATTAAATGCGCAGATCTTGTTGATGACAAGATCGCAGCAGGATCGCCAAATGTTTAGCTTTGGACAGTACCTTGGCTTAAGTACGTTTGGCAGTTTTTACTTGTTCAAAAATACCAAGATAGTCTGAAGGAAAACGAAAATATTAGGGTTACTGTAATGTAGTCACTGCTAGTGAATTGATGATCATTTAATTCTTAAATGGAAAACGGTATAAACCTTTCAGTCGGCGAAGCATCGTAAAAATTAACAATTTTAGTACAAAATTATTTCTCAGTGACTGAGAAACTCGTTACAATGATTCATTGGAATATTGTTAAATGCTACTTGGATCAAAATAAAATCTTCTTCTATTAATGCATACATTTAAATAATTAACAAATAAATACAATATTGAATATGCCATGAAATTAATAAATGATAATTTGGTTTTATTAGCATTATTTTAGTAATTAAATGACTGAATTTAATACCAAATTTTATAAGGATATCATTTATTCATTGATACGGACTCTTTTTATTCGTGAACCTATGATTCAGTTGTACGAAGTTTGTGAACACTTGATTCCGATAAAATCATGACGGTAAATAAAATAAGTAACTTGCATTGATTTATGCTATGATAACGAAACTAAATAACAAATTTTGGCAAACGAAGCACAAACTCCTGATTTCATCGTTAAAAAGAAATTTTCAACAAGGCCGCATAAGTTATTAAGAACACCTCCAGCGCTTTAACATTGAACAGCTATCATTTATAATTTATAAGAACTAGAATGTTTAAAATAAAAGAAAAAAATTAACTCTGCAGTTCAGCTTGATCTTTTATGTCTTTTCCAGAATATGGTTCAATTAATTCATTGAAAAGGATCTCACTTGATCGCATCTTCTTGCTCGGAATCACTTCCCTAAAAAGTAACTTGAAAAATGTAGTATCATGTACCATGAAAATAACGGGTCTAATCTTTACAGTAATATACTTATAATTTGTATATCTTAATTTTATAGAGAATTTCCAAATTCTACTAAAACTCTAAACTCTGATAATAATACTGCACCATAGTTCTAAAGAAGTTTCTTTAATGTTATTCGTTTTTTCATGTATCTTAAGAATGAGATTATAAAACAAGCGAAGTTTGATTCTGTTTTAAGTCATAGAAATATTAAGATATTTATTTTTACGAAATTTGAATTTAAGCACGATGAAATGTTAACCATTTCAAATTTGACTACTAATACACTAATGAAAATAGTGGAGTAAATAAAAATTTAAAGAGTTTGTTTAAAAAGGAGACAATATAACCTGAAAATTCGTCTAGAACATAATATTTACCGTAAAATTCATAAACAAAATTTGACGTTAAGTATCTAGCGAAACAGTTGGCTAATCTCATTCAGTGATTAACGTTCTATATTTGCATGATGATAATAAAGCCATTGATAAAGCCAAGTGTTTTATCAAGCTAAATATTGTAGTATTAGTTGTTCTGATTACTTATAATTTTGAGAAGTATTGCACGATACCTCGGCTACTTCAGTGGTTGGTAATAAGATGATATTTTCAAATGAAGTAGTAGAAAGTCGCAAAATATCCTGACGGAAAAGCAATTAAGAGAAGATAATTAGCAACTTTGCATGAAAATGTAATAAAGTATACGTTGTATTTCTCGATATGCTGGATCGATTTTCTAATTGTTTCAAAGTCTTCAAACAATACGTGTGCACCAAGGGTTCACTGAAATTGTGTAAGTAAAAATTGCTTGTGGATAAAAATGCGATTACTTTGCATTTATTACACGTTATACATATCATCCTGGTTATTACCCATTATATTCATCGCACTACCATTGCATGTAACATGAATTTCATAAAAAATCATACAGTATCATAGTGCAGTTGCGCCGAAAAAAAATCTAGCAATTACGTTGAGAAAAAAATTATTTTTGTAGTACGCGTATTCCGAATTTGCACGCGCTTCACGGTTACTCGTTTCGAAATCGGGTGTTTTGGTTTTAAAATTAAACTTCAACGTTACTTAAAAAAACTCGTTTATTACAATCTGATATATAAGACACAGCTGTATATGTATATATGACAAAAAGCGTGAGATATGAAGAAAAGAAGAATATACAATTAGCTAGTTAATTTACGACTCATAGCTCCCCCCGCGGACCCGCTTCGAAATTCGAACGCCTGTGTTTCTGTCGCCTGTATTCTCGCACTCACATCCCACATTATAAATCATTGAAATAAAATGTTATTTGAAACTTTCCATGCGACTTTTACGCACTAGTAGCGTAAATGAGCATTAGTCGAATTGCTGCAAAATTACCAAAAATAACAATAACAAATTGAAATGAACACTATTTAGAGAAATGAAAAATAAAAATTAACTAAAACTGATTGAAATCGTAAAAGAATAGTTAGGTTTAAAATGCACAGAACATTGTTTTACATATTCGAGTTTCATCAATTTTTCGTTCTTGTAGTTATGTTGCGCTTGTAAAAATTTTTTTACACTTCTTAGTAAAATTAACGTTATATTTTATTTATTTTTCCTTCTTTACCGAAGGAGGTTCTCAAATACTGTTTATTTTCACATATGTTTCTTCGTTAAATTCCATTAATTTTGGAATTAAGGTATACATGTATATGTGGATATTCATTATATACATTATTTGTCCGATTTTTAATTTTAGTTTTTTATGTAATTTTTCACTAAATAATCAGCGAATGTCGTTATTTTCTCCGGTAATATCGTCATAGAATCATCGCAAAAAATATCTTCGACTTCGTATAGGTGAAGAAACAGTAGTCCGAAAACCCAGTTCAGCCATTTACATGCGGAAGATGATCAGTCTACATACATAGTCGCTAGCCCTACATTAAATTAAAAAAAATAGAGTAAAAAATATGAAAAAAATAATACTAATGAAAAAAATTCTTAAGTGCTGTAAGCTGCGATACCATTGAGCAATATGAAATCTACAGCCAATGACATTCGCGAGGGGTCAAATTGTATGCACAGCATTGTGTATCGCTCGTTCGACCGTAACATTCGTCGGTTGAATTCGGTTCATATTTTATTTTCCTGAATACTATTTCACGAGCTAAGAAAAAAGTGCCATATATTTGTATTTTTTTCTAGCAGCAAACAAAAAGCTAAGGGGATATAATATTTACAATTGAGAAGGAGAATTAGACATAAAATGCAATGAAAAATAAAATTAAAAATTAACATAAGAAGTCGCACCTATTTTTACGGAGTGAATAGTTAAAAATTGGTAAAAATGATAAACACAATGATCAAATGTACCATTTATCGTCATTTTATTAGCATCGGCTAAAAATTTGATAAGAAACATGTGTTCCTCATAATTTGACGTTAGTGTATCGTGTACAACAAGCAACTCATGTCGACTTTGTGGGAGCTGCGGATACAATGTCCTTCTTTTCTTATAGATGTTTTTCTGAGAAAGTTTTAAATCTTCAACCGTCATTTTCTAATGGAAACAGTGAGATATAAGCGGTACTTCACTTCGAACTGTTGATGGTCGCACATTATTACGTTATTCAGATTCGCAATTTTGCACTATTTTCGACTCATTTATGTCCGGCAATATATAAGATTTACAATACTTATTCGTGCATTTCTATTTCACTACATTTGTTCTTTTCAGCACAACACTTTTTCAATATTTTTTATTTCCCTCAATGATAACAGGTTTCTCTTTTTCACTGTTCATAAGAAACATTGTAGCAATTTAAATTTCATGGTTTGGATCGAAACTGAATTGGCCAAAATGAATTCAAAACAATGTAAACCGTTGTATATTTAAATATATAAACGAGTGAAATCATAACTTAAACATGTTCAACATCGATTGATCCTTGTTTAGATTTAGTTTGAATAAGTTATTCCAACTTCGCGGAAGAAATTTTCAATGATAATTCTTATTATAATTATAAACAAATCTATGAAATTATATAAATTTGCATCGTAAATTTTGAATTATAATAAAAAAATAATACAAATAATAAAACAAACAAGAAATGAATAATTATCTTAGATTACATTTGACGCAACTGCGCTCACAATAATAAGATTTGATGCAACTGTGCTCACAATAATAAGATTCGGCGCAACTGCACTCACAATTATAAGATTCGGCGTAACTGAGTATTATCTATACCCACAAATGCTGCTTTATGGTAATACGACCAGATGTTTTTAATAGAATTTTGAGAGCATAATTTGACATTACTTGGAAGATTACTTAGTGATTTGATAACATCCAGCTTCAGCTAAAGCAAAGTTGTGGGTTAATACTAAATAATCAGTTTGCATGCCTTTTCAGTTTGCTTTGTTATTAATATAGTCTATGCAGCATGAAGTAGCACCTAGCTGATTCAAAGTTTATGCTTCAGATTGAAATTTATTGATCTATTTTTGCAGTACGTAGAATCAATTTTATCTCACCTTGGTGAAAAACGAAACGTAGAAAATGACAAATTTTATTGGTTCCGGATTCGAGACGCAACTGAATAATAAATTTTATTATCTTTATTTATAATGTATTCGATTTTGAATGAATTCAGAACTAAATGTTCAACTGATTTTCATTTTATCTGTATTCCGCCTTTCCGTTGTTACCTAGTCCGCATTATAACAAGCTACGCGCCTAGGTTTTCTTTACATGGCTCCGCTCGATCATATATCTGCCAATGTTCGAGCAAATGACCTTGTCGAAGCAAGTGCAAATTTTGGCCTTCGTCTAATCGAAAGTAGATTTCCCGCTGTCCTTACTATAATAGTTGTTCGCATAAGGTGAACATTTCAACTTTATGAGCTGTTCAAAATTTAAATAGCTCACTTTAGGGCATTCTGAGTGGGATTTTCAGGACCTTATTCTATCTTCCATTTTTTTTTACATTCGTGGTTTCCATTTTACTTAATTTTCGTTAAGGCTCGAGATAGTATGGTCTTTCCACAAATTTAGGCTTTTTTGCACCACCGTGCGTATTATATCGATTCGTGTTCCAATCAAATCATATATCAGAAAAAAGGTTCATTTTGATAGTTTTATCATGCTAAGTTAAATTTTAGTGTTGGGTACAATAGAACAGTAAAACGAATAGAAATATAAGTAATAGTGCATTGTTATTGAACAAAATAAAAATATACACAAAATTTTAAAAAATTAACGAAAAAGTAGACAAAACAGATTTCATGTGATTCAAAATAGACAGCGCTAGAAATACATATACGCGAAAAAGTTTTAGAAAAATATAGAAAAATAAAATAACTCATATTCCGGAATAAACAGTATAGAAATTTATAATTTAAAAACACAGAAAAAAGAAACGAAGCGCCACAGTTTTTATGGTTTGGATATGTGCCCCATGAAATTTTACAAGCCGTCATCATTAGATATATATCGTATTCATTGAAAAAAATCTGAAAGAATCCTAGAGAACATGGTAAAAATGAGCTTTGAAACGAAATATTACGTAAATTTTTCATAGATAATGCTATAATTCCTACAATATTAAAAATGCTTCATGTCGCTTAGCAAATACGTCCTATTTAAAAAGTTTTGGAAATCACTAATGAAATGTATTTGATTTTTTTATTTAGTGTTTTAAACCATATTGATATTTGTTTGATTTATGATATCTTTCTTTGTATAGAATTATTTAATTCATGCTTATCATTCTCATAATTTTATGCAGTATATATAATTAAATATATATATTTAATTATTATCGAGAAAATTTCGGTTTTCTTCAACAGTTCAGCCTTCTTATAAACGTCAGTGCGTGCGTTTTTATTCTGTCCGTTAATTTGTGCTTTTTTTTGTTTTTTATTAGTGCTTTATTTCGTACTTACGATTCTGGTTTTTTATTTGTATATTTGTTACTTCTTATGATTACTACTTAATCATGTAAGTATTATTAATCATTATTATTATCATTTACAATTAAGTTTTTTTTTTCATTAGATTGCATTATTAATATTATTGCTTTTTCATTTCACAGTATGATTTTCGAAGTAATTTGCAATCGTTTCAGCTGCTACAATAAGGCTATCCACGCAAGATGGAGCTTGTGCGTCGAGCACGAAGACCAAAGGCGTTTTCGGTACAAGAACTACCACTTGTATCATGGAAACTACTGTTCCATGGAAAGAGCAGCCGAGGAGCTAAAACACAGATTGGACTATCCGTTTGATTTCAACGTTCTCCCCAATTACGAACACTGGCAGCGTATGTTATACCTGTTTCATGTGCTGCCAGAAAAAGAACAAAAGGAAATCATAGATTCGTATCAGTTTTTCTTTATAAACGAAAACGATACCTTTATGCAGTGATAGAAACTGTTCTGCATCAAGGAAAATAAAAGAAGGTGAAGGATCTTGAAATCTTTTTTAATTATTACACCATTCTTTAAAATATAACTGATGGAATTATTATTTTTATCTTTTGACCGGCCCACATACCGCTCACACCTCCTCACT
>JABFQD010005403.1:0-10744 GCA_022817045.1 Psix sp. ZL-2020
TTCTTTCAATTGTCTTAATGAATAATGAAAATGAAATGAAATAAAAATCTTACGATTGTGGGTGACAGTGAGCGTGAGAAAGAAGCCGAGCTGTATTTGACTTAAGCCTAAGGATGCGCGAAGAGTAATGCAAATACTTAACGTTGGCCGTACCTACACGATTTGACGGTCACAGTACCACTGGACATTACGGTACATTCTTGATGCTCACGAACAACAGGTAATCCCCACTTATAAGACCGTGAAGAAATTCTCTCGACGTATCGTAACCTTGATACACGCTCTGGCATCAATTTTTAAATTTCTAAGATCGAATTTATTATTTGACGAAATTTCGCCCGTTTCTATATATACAGAGGATGAAAAACCTAACGCAGAAAATCACCCAACAATGTACCTTGCAAGCGTAAACAATTAGTTCCAAAACATTAAAACAACCAAGTAACTGTGCAAAAACAATATTTTTTTTTCATTTATTTGTAAAAAATAACATTCAAATTTAAAAAAACCGTTAACAACGTGCGACTGGAAAATATTGGATTTCAAAAAAAGTGTTTAATCATCATCCAAAGCGATTAATTTATTTTTTATTCTCACAGCAATCGGTTTCAATATTTTTTGCAGTAGTACTATTAATTACAATACAAACAATTGGATCTCTCATTTGTTTCTATTTTTTCTTATTGTTGAATGTGATGATTAAGGAAAATCACAAGAGAAAAAGATTAGTAATTCTTTATAATTTGCTTATAAAAAGTTTGCCTGATGCATCAAAGTGACGTTGGTTGAGGAAACATCAGTCATAAGAATTTAATGCAAAAATGTAATGTGAATTTCAATTCAACAAATACGTCGCTCAAAAACGCCGTACCATAAAACGTCGCTGTCTGTATCTGTGTTTATACACATTCATTTCCGGGAAGCGGTAGAAAACTTTTTAGCCATCAATATCGATTAATATTTATATCAAAAAGACCTAAAAGTTGTGGGAAAGATTCAAAGTCTGCATTTACACATTCAGAAATCTAGGGACTTAACTAAATGCGAGATTAGATTTTCAAGGTCAAACTATAGGACTCAGTGCTTTTCGCTGGAAATACACCGCGTACTTTCCACTAAATACACAAACTTTTACCACAGTGGTCGATAAACTGGATCATAATAATTATTTTTTGTTCAAATGAAATCGAATTTGAACCGTTAATTTAACGTACTTCTATAATTTCCAACGGTTTTTACAAACATAAACAAAACATTGTTAAAAGTCATGCGAGAATAACAAAAATAATGTTTTTTTAAATAAAAAGCTACTTTGTATTATTCAATTTATTTAATTAAATTCACAATCGTGATCATCGTTTTCTCAGTTTTTAATCATCGACTCATCAAAAGCTTTTTATAAACGAAATCGAGGACGCCATATCAAGATGCGCAAATGCAGAAATAAATGAACACTTAATTTCCAGCGAAGTGCCATGAAGAAAGTTTATGGAACGTTGATGTACCTATGGTCTACTTAACCATACGAGATTCATAGAAAAAATTAATACATGCAATCTAAACTTCATAGATACATTGTAAAATAGTACATATATAGTAATTAATCTGAATTGTTTAATAAAGAAATGTTTCATTAATATTACGATGTTGTTTTATTTAAAGAAATAATCGAGTGAATGATTGGTGGAAAATTAATTAATAGAATTAATTATTACGTCGATAATATGTATGGTGTAAAATTTCAAATATGCTCCATTATTCTATGTAATTCTTAACCGAACACCTTCGAGATGAAAAAACGGTTACGCAATTCAAATGAAAAAGCTGCCGAAATAATCAAGTGTCGTTTTTAGTTGCAAGCGAGCTCTGGTTTTTGTGTCCAATTAAAATAAAATTTTATAGTCTTTAATCTCCTACAATATATAATAAAAGGATTGTTACTTTTTTTTAATTGTGTATTCAAATTTCAGTGGAATTTGATTTCTTGGAATTCTTGTAGATTATTTTTTAAACGCTACATGATTTTGTAAATTATGTTTATGTTGAAATTAATTATTGTATTACAACAATTGATTTAATTTCGAAATAAATATCAAAACAAAAGCTGTATTCATTTAATTGTATTCATTGTTATTAAATTTAAATAAATTACAGTTCTAAAGAATCTGATTGTTGACCAATTTGAATTCTAAATAACAAGATTTTTCAAGCGAATTGTATTTTTGTGTTCAAATATTGTAGCTCTTATTGGCAAACTGTTGTATTTATCGTATGGAAAATAACTAAAAAACTTTCTCAAAGTAGTAAGTAAATTAACTTTCTGTCGATCTTGAGAGCATAGAATGTCTAGAGATATGTACATGCATATACTGAGTTTCTCAACACAGGAATGAAATGTTTTTTGTAGATGTATGATTGTTAGTTGGATCGTCGATTCCGTGATTTGATTGTTTTTGTGCTATTTTTTGGTTAAGTATGTTTTTTATTTTTATTTAAATTCTATTTAAAATTAACTCTTTGATAGTTCAATGACCAATTTTAATTTATTTAAGTAGATGCGTAGTAAACATTTTTGTCCGGTTTAAGAGTCATTTTTAAAATGGTTAAATTCTGTTAAGGTTTTACATTTTTTATCAATTTTTTTTACAATTTTTTATCATTATCTATCAAAGGTTATTAAACTCTTTTTGTAAACTTTTGATAAATGTATTCAATTTCAGTAAAAGAAACTGCAATAAAGAAAATAATATATTTATTTGCTTTATATAAAAAATTTTATGTTACTTCTTGTCATAGCCAAAATCTGAAGTTATTCTGAAATATTTCTGAAAATAGTGTATAATACAGAGATGACCATTTATGTTTACACACAACAGCAACAAAGACGCTAAATGATACTTTCGTAGTGCATAAACTTTTTAATACATTTTTGATCAGATTAGAATCAGATGTTTAAATTGATTGGTTGGTTAACTTGTAAATCAATTTCCTTAAATTACTGATAAAAAATAAAATTTAAAAATTTGTTTCTCTTTATAGAAATGTCTTTTTTTAAATAAAAATGTTTTATTTTTAGTTTTTCATAAAATGAAATTAAATATTATGGGAATCTAAGTTTTCAAAATAAAAAGTTTCAAACTTAAATCATCGTATAATTCTTTAGCATAAAGATTCGTGTAAATCTTAATGCTTCAACTTAATTTAACATCATTTCAAATAATTATCTATAAATGACATATATTTATAAATATTTTGAAATGGTATTAACTCATCTGATAAACAAAATAGACCATTTAGCTTATTAATTTAATCAAAATATTTGCAAGCATTTTTTTCTCTTTTTTTAGTATGTATCTTTAATAATCTTAATCTTTTATATTTTATTGCTATTTAAAATCAATTTCCGTATAATGAACTACTCTTTTCTATGACATTTATACTAAACAGATTTTGAGGAACTGCATCTACACATTATACTTAATTAAATTTCAATACGAGTCGTAATTACTTTAAACATGTACTAAATAAGTTAGACACTACACCCATAATCTTCATTCGAAAAGCCTTTCCCGCGTAAATTTATAAATAAAAAAAAGTTATAACGATTATAATAATAACAACAACAATAATAATAAATAAATAAGTATTATATTTTACTTAATTATTTATTAAATTTATTAAATTAAAAAAATTATTGACCCAAACTTAGGCTATAGATTTCTGCTTAGGCGTACTATGTTCTTTTCGATCGACTAAGTAACCGAATAATGTTTTCGTTATTAAACAAAGAGTTCCGAAAATGCGTACTTCTTATGCGTTAAAAATATTAATCTTAAAGTGGGTATGTATGATTTACAATTTTTTTACCCAATCACAATTTACGAATTAGTCTTAGCTCTATTGTACTATTTCAACTTTATTTATACTTTTAAATTGCTATAATTATTTTCCACCCCAATTGCATATTTTACCCAGAAATTATATTAACAAGAAACAAAACTACGTTTTTCATTATTCAATCAAATTAATCTGAAATATCTCAGAGAGTATTGCTGATTATTTCCCGCCTTTTATCGCTATCTATTTTCCTCTAGCGCCGCTGCGGTCTTTACAGGAAGCTCGTACCCAAAACTGCGCAAGTTGTTTTATCCATAGCGCACACTAGATTCTGTCTAAAATTTCGTCTAGACGAGATCGAAAAATCACTCGTGATGTGTCGATAGAACCCGGGACTCTGCATTCGAAGGTTCAGCAGATCGGACAAATTAATCCCGCATTAGCCAAGAAGGCCAGCCTACGTCGCGGCTTACGCACGTCACCGGGTACTTTGAGGTTAGGTCCATTTCTGTCGTCTTTTTGACACCACCGTCGTGAAATCCACGAAATTCGATCTCACATCGTAGAAAAATGTTCCTCTCTGCTTGTTCATTGCCCTTGACTTTGAACCAATCATAAACCTTTTCTCTTTCGACGAATTTTTTTTTTATACGCACTTTTTCCAGGTAAAATCGAGGTCGAAGATGATCAAAGCCGGGGATAACAACCTGCGGAACAGCTCGTTGTGTCAGAAAGTGTAAGTGAGAACGATTTTTGTTCACATTTGGTTTTAATGATTTTGTATCTTTGTTTATAATTCGATTATTGTCCCAGCTTTGAAATCAAGTTGTTTTTGTTTTGATTCATATATGTTTCACATTTTAAATTTTATCTTTTATCTTTTTTAATTTAAACCAAACGTTTTGACGCCACTTTTTTCTTATGAACTTTTCAGAGAATTTACCGGACAAGAAGACCAAAATTCCGTATCGATTTATAGCACGGATGTAACGGTCGTTCCATCGTCCGGAGGACACAACCAAGGAAGTTCGAAAATTATTCTCAAAAATGTCGTCGACTTCACTTGGGAACATAGATATTACACAGGACAACTTCTCGCTATTCACATGTCCGGAAAATATCTGGCTTACGGGATCAAAAGTAAACATTTTTATTTATTTGTTATTGTTTCGCAAACAAAATAGTACTTGAAAATTTTTTTTCTTAAGTTGGTTATAAATTTGCAAATGAAGTGTTTTATTTTAAGAATGATGAAACTGTAACTCAGTTCGCAATGCATATGTTTCATCCAAATCAGTATTTTTGATATTACAAATTTGTTTACATTTTTTAACAATGTTATGTTTATTGATTAATAACAATGAATCTAAGTTTTACATTATGCTTGTTTATAATCGATTTGTTTAAGTTTATATTATTGTTGCAAAACAATGTTTTCTACTCACTGCGAATTAAACAAATTCTGCTGACTTAACGTCTTTGAAATTTCACTTTTGCAAATGTTTATGAACTTTACATTAACATGCATTAGTAGCGACTTCAATGTCGTAGGAACAAACTAAAATTTCGTGACAAAAGAATGTTAATGGCGTCACACTTTTCAAATTATTGAACATTATTATATCGAATTTGCCCTAGTTGAATTTTAATTTACTTAACAATTGGATGTTTTTAAAAATATGTTTTTAATTTTTTATATTGCAGTGGCGCAGTAAAATGTAAAAATGGAATTTCAAAACTATCCAAAATTATTATGTTATTATTTTCAATTTTGTCCCAACCCATGACTTTTATTTTCAAAACGCTAAATAAAAATGATCGACGTAGTCGAATCAGTTCCAGGGAACACTGGACCTGCAGTTCGTGTGGTAAACAAGCAGACCGAGCAACGCAAGCTTCTAAAAGGAATGAAGGTTGCGATTCAGGATTTAGCCTTTGCGCATATTCCGAACGTGGTGCTAGCCTGTGTTGATTACACCGGCAGCTTGTACGTCCATACGATAGAGGACGCGCCAAACGGTATTTCTTGTACAAAGATTTTACACCTGGAGGTAGATGAATGCTCGCCTACTAGCCACCGGGTCATTTGGTGCTCGTTTATTCCTGACGAAGATGATAACGATGATGTTTCCAAGTTACTGATTCTCACACGAGGATCCAAAGCGGAACTGTGGTCGGTTAATTCTGCCGCTAAAAGATGGCCGAATCTCGTCGTCAAGGTTACTTGGAATTTGATCATAGCTTTTGGTTTTGGTTTTCTGAAATTCATTATTATATAATATATGAAATTTCCATCGAATGACTTTATTGAAAATTATTAAGATATGTTGCCTAAAACAGTGCAATTGTTGAGAAAAATTAGGTTGATTGTTCTTTTTGTTTTTTCGAAATAATATTTTTATTTTTATATTTAATTAATATTCTAAATTTGATAAACTAGCAGAACTGGCCGAATAAACTTTTAGAAAAATTATGTCTTAATGAAAATGATATTTAAATTCCACATGTGATTTTAAAGTTGTGTGTAAATTTTACAAAAAAAAATAGATAAGTCAATAAGGAAATTATATTTTTTTATGAGTTTTTATAAAGTGTTTAATTAAATGTTATATTTTTTTAAGTTTCTAGAAAGAATTTGAGAAGCAAATTTTCAATTCAGTTTTATAATGTATAGGATATTAAAAGATCTATTTTTTGATATTAGAAACAAAAAATTAACATTTAGGATATAAAAAAAAGTAGAATTTAATTATCTTATAATTTGTTATCTCTTTCTCTCTCTTTTTACTGATAGAAGCTATATTATCTTCATCTTTTTGCTCTTATATGACTAATATATTACGTGAAAAAAGTAATATTTGAATTAAATTTTAATTTTATTATATTTGTTTATAATAATTCATACAAAATGAATTATTCTTTTAATACGAAAAAATAAAATGTCAAATGTAATCTAAAATTCAAAGTCCAAAATTTATTATTTTGGACTTGGATGTTGTATTATATGAAATATTTTAATAATTTCATTTATAAAATTGATATATTTTATTCTAAAATAAATACTGTTAATAATCTCATTTTCTCAAATACATATTTTAAAATTATTGAAATCTAAAAAATCAAACAATGTTTAAAATCTGCAATAAACAATATTTTAGTAGCTAGTTAATTAAAATTTAATATTAATTTGATTACACAGTATTTTCATATCTCAACACATTCAAAATTATTATTTAAAACATACACTTATATTCATTTTAAAATAAAATTATAAAAATATAGAAATATAATTTAAAAAACTATAAAAAATATATTTAAAAAATACCTCTTCTCACAAACTACATTTCCAGGCAAGTGATCAAAAAATCCGCGACTCAGGCGTAATGATGGAAATAACCCAACACACCGGTACCATCGTCGAAGCTGCCATCAGTCCAGATGGCACTGCTTTAGCAACTGCCAGTGCCGATGGAGAAGTTAAATTCTTTCAGATCCCAGCGTCTTTACAAAAACAGTCCAGATGCATTCATCAGTGGAAACCTCATGATGGCCGACCAATATCATCTTTGTTCTTCTTAGATGATCACAAATCAAACCAACCCGAGTTAGTAAATTTTTGTTTAATTCATTCATATTTTTCTTTTTAAATTTTGAAAATACATTACCTAAATTAAAACAAAATAATACCACCTGTTTTTTCCAAAATTCATAGAGAACAATTTTGGCGATTCGCGATAACTGGCTGTGATAACAACACGGAGTTGAAAATCTGGTCTTGCGAAATGTGGCAGTGTCTTCAGACGATAAAATTTAATCCAAATGGCTCGTCAGCCAAAGCGCCTGTGCTCAAAGCAAGCCTCGACCTTAGTTCGAAGTATCTAGTGCTCAGCGACATCTACAATAAAATCCTATATATTCTAAGTTTGACTAAGAGTAGCAAAGACGCGATCGCCTATGTGGAGACGATATCAGAATTCCTGCTGCCGTACCCGATTCTGTCGTTTGCGATCATTGACGCAGGTCATAGAAAAGTCCGACCTGCTTGCGAGTTCCTGGACGACTTTTGCACTGGCGAAGAAGAGAACGAAGAGGAGGAGCAGCTTGTAATCAAGATGTATTTAGTGCAGCCGAAATCTCTGCAGGAATGCAACATCACTTTCAGGCCTGCAGTTCACAAAGATAGGGCCAGTGTGGCTTATGAAAGACTTGAGGAAATCTTGAAGGTTTCTGTTATTACTTTTTTGTGGAACAGCTATTTTATTTATCATTTTGTTATTGGCTTAGGCACAATTTTTATTTATTTGTTTATATTTCATCAATTAAAAAATGATAAAAAATAAAGTAAAAACATTTTGAAACGTTAAGTAATGAAACGAAATTGAACATTATATTTATTATGCATTAAATTATAAAAATAGTATACCGTAGAGAAAAGGAAATTTTACATTATGAGACGGTGCATAAAAATGAAACACAGATTAATGCGGAGTAGAATAATTATGTTTATTTTTTAATTTTATTTACAAATGATATTTTAATTGATCAATGTTTTTAAATTTATGGATTACTTATGTTTTTTGTATAAATACTCATTTTTAAATGAAATACAATATGTAATTTTTCAGCTCAATCATAATGGCTTATCCCCTGAAAATGGTGATCCGGATCATTCGACGGAATCGAATCACAGCGCGGGCCTGAACCTGATGACTCCAGATGCTTTTAGTTCCCCTGCGAAAAAGGACCCGACCAACAATCTTGACGGTCTCGCAAGCCCTGAACTCGTGGCAGACGCAACCCTCGATGCTGAACCACCTATTGAGATCGTCGCGATGGAAGAACAGGCGCCACCTAGCGGTGGGAGCAGCCCCTCTAGGGAGGTTAGGGAGATCCTGTCGTTGGCTCAGCCTGAAGTAATTTTTCTTTCGTTTCTTTCTTTTCTATTGCATTAAATTTCCTTTTCCATTTTATCTTTCCGTTATATGCATTTTCTTTTATACACATTTTTTTAATTTTATTTTCATTTTTCTATACCTTTTCTGCTGTTTCAGAATCGATCTTTAAACAATAAATATTTTCGTTCCATTTTTCAGGATATAGAAGCAGAAACTAAAAGAGACAGCCAGCCTTACGTGTACATTTACGAGAACAAAAATGAAATCAGCGACACAGATGGTGCTGTGAAGGACGCAACGCAGTCCAGTAAAACGAATCCTGGGAATGTCAATGTTGATCCCAAATGGACCGTTATTAATGATAACATTTTCACACTTAGGAACAAAATTGACAGCCTGTTTCAGACGATACAGGTTACTTCTTGTTTTTTTCTTTATATAAAATGATGAATTTTTTTTTTTAACATTTTAAATTATGAATTTTATTTTATCAACGAATTTCAAATCAAACTTTTTATCATTGAAATTTTATAAAAATCTTTCTTCATAGGAACAAAGACAAGAACTGGGCGACCTTAGAATGGAACTGTCGCAGCTGCGCCAGGACACACCGAATCTGAGTCAGCTCGAGAATACAGTAGCTCGCACAATACAGCAAGAAAATGCGACACTCGACCAAACTTTGTACAAACATATGACGCGGCAACGGGAGCTCATGAGTACATTGGAAAATGCTGTGCAGCAGAAGATCGAGCACACTGTGCCACGCGTGATCGACAGTATCATAGAGCCATTCAAGCACCAGCTGCGATTAGAAGTCGGTGCTATTGATGAACTCATGCGCGACAATATTGGTAAAATGCTGAGCAGTGGACATGTCAGAGACGCTGTAGCACATGGTGCAGCAACAGCAGTAAAAGTCGCACTAGACGCAGCCTTCAGAGAGGCGTTTGCTACCAGTCTGCTGCCTGCACTGGAAAAAACTTGTGAAAGCATGTTCAAACAAATCGAGGAGTCGTTCGTTAAAGGCACCAAACAATGTATGCAACTTTTTTATAGAGATATGTTTTGTTTTAAAATATATGATTATTTGGTTATGAAGTTTTTATTGGAATTTTATATTGAACATCAATGATCTATTAAAGAAAAGGAATTTATGTATAGATATGAATGAATGAGCTTTACACAAAAATTAGAAATCTATACTTATTATTTACAAATTTGAGTTCAAAACTTTCAGAAATATCAATTTTATTTTAAGGTCTTTTTTTATTTCAAATTTTATGTTATATTATATTATTAGTTTTGTATTAAGTAAACTATGTTTTTAATGACTAATATTTCTTAATTGAAAAAGTATTTAAATTTGAAATTTTACTTTTTTATTTTTAAGTTTGCTGAAATATCAGTTTAAGATAATTTTATGTTATGTAATGATCAATGACTATATAATAATTTTTAATTCATTTAAATGTTCAAATTATTATAAATGCTTTTTATAAATTGTAAGTCTTTATTTCATTTCTTTGTTTTTAATGAAAATTTTTCATACATATTTTACATTGTTTATGTAATACATATTAATACATACATACTAAACAAATTTTGTTAGTAATACAGATTAATTGAATAATTTTATATTGATATATTTTCTCTTATTATTTTTTTTTTTACTTCTGATGTTTTATTGAAATTGAAAATTATTTTAAAAGATTAGTAAAAGTTGATAAATTTGTTATATTTTCATTAATAATTGAAACAAATTTAACTTAATATGCTGGTTAAAATAAAATAAAAACTTATTTATAAACAGATCGTAAAATGTCAAGTATGAAATATATTAGATGATCTGTTTACAAATTCGCTTCATAATTTAATGAAAAATATTATTATAAAAAATGTAAATTTATTCATTAATTGAAAAACTATATTTATGATTAATTTAAACAAATTAATTTCATAAATTTTATGTAATATTGTAAAAACAACATATACACTAAGAAAAAAAAGTT
>JABFQD010005404.1:0-10741 GCA_022817045.1 Psix sp. ZL-2020
TTCGTAACTTAAACTCATCTTTGCAAATTCAATATGCAATGATTATGCAAGTTTTTGAGACATTATGAATATTTAACTGAAAAATAATTACAAAATTAATTGAGCCAATGAATTCAGAAATACTGAAATAAATTTTTATAGTTAATAAAAAAGATACAATATTTTTGTCAGTATTCTGAATTCTGCAAATGAATAATATTAACTGATATTATTAATCTACAACCAAAAGTCACTTTGGCAGATGACGTTACTATCGCGTTCAAAACGCTGATCTAGATCAGTGGCTAAAAAGGAATGGATTTATTTTTTTGTTGCATCTAAAATCCTCAAGTTACTAAATATCCATATTAACTTTTGAATTTAAGATCCGTTGACAAAATTGTGAAAATCTGGAAATCCCGAAAAACATTGAATTTCATCTTTTAAATGGCAATTTTCACTCATGGAAACATACATTGAAGAAAACATGGATGACAAACAAATATTAATACAAAACTTTTGTTTGATTTCTTTAATTCATAAAAACTGAAACAAGTCAAACCAATACAATATTCTACATTTTTTTGATTTTGAAATATACCAAATGCCATACCAAAATGCAATTTAATATAAATCTCTTCATGTAAGATGGACGATGGTTGGCAGTACTGGCGCGCAAATTCAAAATGATTCTGGAACTTTTAGGAAGCTTCTAGATCATAAGTGGAAATGACTCGAGTGTCTGAGTTGCGACTATCGGCATTGTAACTTTAACTGCGGTAGTGTTCAACCGCGTGACTAATTTTGTGCACCAATTTCTTGTGTGTCTGGCCAGACGTTTGGCGAAATATTCGAGCATTGGAACGTCGACAGAATACTCATTTTACTTTGTCATTAACAAGACTGTTCTGATAAACACACTTCCGGAGCAAGAATCCGTGCAAATTTGAGCGAAATTCGATTTTGTCAGCAGACTTGTTTATTATCAAACTTCTGAAGTATTCAGTCCAAGTGACGGCTCACTTTTAGGTTAGGTCTCAGGACCCTTTTGCGAACTTTTAGCTGTGTTTTAAATTACTTGGAACACCGAATATCATGGCTAAGTGGGGCCAGGGAGATCCACGATGGATCGTCGAGGAGAGACCTGACGCAACCAATGTCAACAACTGGCACTGGTAATTGTCAAGGACAAATTTTGTTTGTTTTTCGTGAATATTTTCCTTTGATAAATTCCATTTAGATCAAAAGAATAATTCATTGTCGAGTTTTATTGAATATTTTGCATTTTTTTATTTCTTCTAATTACTACAGAATTTCAATTTTTATGACTGGAATATCATTTTAAATGAAGGATAATTTGTCGAAAAGGATAATAAAAGGATTTGGTCATTTTAAGAACTAAATCTTGTTTGTATGTTGCTATTATAGTATATTTTTATTTAGAATATGTTGAAAATTAATCCTCTTTGTTTTTACAGGACAGAGAAAAATGCCTGTGCTTGGTCAGTAGAAAAGATCAAAGAATTATTTGATAATTTAATCATCGAACAAGATGATAGTAAGTATAGTTTACTGTGGATTAATTGCATTTATTGTATTGATTGCTCTGCATCAATTTGTAATTGAAAATATATGCAGAGATAAATTGTAAAAGCAATGCTATGAATAGTTAATGTAATTCATTAAATGTAAATTGAGTTTCATATCGATTTATTAATATTTTCATTACTTATTGTGAAAAAATGCTTAAAAATTGACATTCTAAGTATTGATGATAAATTGAAAGAAAATTGATTAAGAAATATTATAAGGAAATATATTACAAAAAATATTACAAAGGAAATATGAAAAATGTATCTTATAAGAAAGTTTGGAAATAAATATTCGTTGAATGCAACGACACGAAACTCTCAATATTTATATATTTCTGGTTTTTGGCTCACAAGAAGTCTTGGATTTAAATCAATCTTAATTATAAAATTGATTTATTTTTGGAACAAACTAAAGTTTGGAATTAACGAAAAAAAAGTTTGTTCTTCAGATTTATATAATTTGTTGTAGCTTCAGTAGCTCTTTTTATTTCATTATTTTGATGAGGGGACATCGTGTTTATTTATTGTGTATGTGAATCGCTCATCAGAAGATTAATATATGTCAAAGTCAATTTATATTTACTATGGCAGGCATTCTTCCTTTTTTCTTGGCCTTTGCATCTTTTTCCTCAACTTCTTATGCTAGTTTTCTTTTGAACTTTAACACGCTTTCGTCAATTTTAGATCTCTTTTAATTTAGAATTATACAAACGTTGTTGAACATAGTTTATTTAATTCATAATTTAAATCTAGCAGCTCTTAAACCTGAGTTATGGACAAAATTATACAAACAGGATCATCAGTCTCTCAGAATTTTTTTTCAGTATTGTTTGTATTTCTCAACGTTTTATAAATAAATATTATGGTATTTATTTTATTTAAAATTGTTTTAAAAATATAAAGCTGTTTTGATTTCATAGGTACAATAAATAAATTTTGTTCATTATATTTATAGTTTTGAACTTAACACATGAGTCCATTTCATAGCTTTACATTCAATTGTAGCACTGTCTGTATAAGTAAAATACTGATATTCTATTAAAAATTGCAATTTTATATATAATATATAAATATATTCATACATAGATATAATTTTGATTGTAATAATATTGAAATATGTTTAAATCGACTTTAAAACTTCAATTTCATTAATAATAGTATTTTAAAATACTAAAACTTATGATTTTTGTTGAATTTATTGATATTTTTTGAAGCTGTAAGAGTGAGGTCAATAGACATTAACTCCAGAAGGACCAAACATTCATAAGACAAAGATGAACTTAATGCAAATTTTATGAATCAGATTGAGAGGTCAGGAGACAAATTTGCTCCTTCGGTTCTTCTAGTGTTAATATTTTTGCTTCACTTTTATATACAGTGTTTTATTCATATAACAATAATAATTATTTATTTGTCAATTTCAGTGAAATGCGTCATAAAGGAAGTAGAAAAATGCGAAGGGGAAGCAGTCGCAAATAATAGGAAAGGAAAGTTAATATTCTTCTACGAGTGGAACATTGTTTTGAAATGGAATGCAGTTGACAGTGAGAAATCAAAAATAAAGGGTAAAATTAGCATACCAAATTTGTCTGAAGAAAACGATATTTCCGAAGTAGATGTAAGTATATTATTTTCTCTGTAGTCTTTTTTCATTAATTACATCAATACATGTTCTTTAATAGTATAAAATAAAGGAGCTTTATTTCATTAATCATTTAATTGAATGTTTCATTTGTATTTTTTAGATCGAAGTCTCTCTTGATGAAAGTACGAACGAAGGCGAACGTTACAAAGAATTTTTACACAAAAAGGGGAAAGAAATCATACGAGAAAAATTGGGCAGATATGTATTTTTATTGAAAGAAGGTAACTTTGAGAAAAAAGAAACGACTGTTTAGTCATTCTTTCTACTGTAAAGGTGCTTTAATTTACGTATTCATTGTATGATTGTTACAGAGTTCTCCAAAGGAATGATTCTACCGAAGAAAGACTCTGTTTCTAAAGAAAATATTTCTAACATTACTGCCGGGTTTAACGCAAAGGTAATTATCTATTATACAAAAAACTTATCTTTTTTTCATTTCTGCTTTTTTTAAATTATATACTAAATTAAATGAAGTTCATTATAAATTTATAAATATTTTGTTCACTGATATATTTCAGTTTCTGAATAAAACACCTTTTCTTGGTCTTTTTAAAAATACATGTCAGTATGCAAATCAAATAATGGATTTAAATTGTATTATTTTGAGATAATAATGTGAACTTGACATTATTTTCAATCTAATCTTTAATGTAAAAATTAACACACGTGAATTGTACTTATTTAAAATATGATTTCAGATGAAAATGAATACCATCGTCAATTCCACCAATACTAATAATAAAGATGCATTAGGGTGTAAAATTACTACAACTATTATTAAACAGCAACACAAGTTTCAATGCCGGGCACAGGAATTTTATAATGTTATGACAACTCCGGAGGTAAGAATCGTACTTAATTATGAACAAATTATTCTGAGTTGAAGTAATTAAGATGATATATTAGTTGTATAAGAAGCATAATAGTTTTCATTAGTAGGAGAAAGATAGAATTAAAATTACTGACACTGCACCTTTAATAATTTTTTATAAAGTTTTATTGATGAAAATAAACTTGATATAAGTATAAAAATAAATTTGTTATGTTTATTATTTTTCAGATGGTTCAAGCATTTACGAGAGGACCAGTTAAACTGGATCCGAAAAAGGATGGACAATTTGAATTATTTGGAGGAAATATACACGGTACTTTTGTCGAATTAACACCTCAAAAGATTGTGCAAAAATGGCGATGCAAACAGTGGCCTTCTGGTCATTTTAGCGAAGTTGTCATAGACATTCAAGAAAAGAGTGACCATACAGAAGTTAACTTGATGCAAACTGGAGTACCAAAAAGGTATTTTCCAATAAATGATTTTATTATTTATGGTTATTTTGTTCTTTAATATTAGAACTACTGATCATTTATGAAACAAAGATAAATTCAATATTGACTGTGTATGTTAGAAAAAGAAGTCAAAGAGCCAATTTAACTCCTTGGTATATCTAGTGTAAACTTCTTTAATACAAAATAAGACAAATTTGTTGTAATAAAAAATATATGGAAAATATTATTTAATCCATACATTTAGAAGCATAAATATTCCAATATCTCTAAGTATTGATTAAATTTCGATGCACTGACCAAATATTTTCAAACATATCTGCAAGGAATTTCATTTTATTAAATTTGTTGACTGCTTTTTCATGCATAATACAAATAATATTAGATACTACATAACAGAAAGTATTAAATATTAAAATCTTTGTATCTTTCATTGAGTAGATTATAATTCAATAAATTTGTTTACTATTAATCTTCAAATTAATATGCATGACATATATTGAAATCAAATGATCATAAAACTATGTTCAATTTTCAGCGAGGAAGATTCGACGAAAGAAAACTGGGAACGATATTACTGGGAGGCAATTAAACGCACCTTTGGCTTAGGAGTATTTATGTGATTTGTCTTTTTTGCAATTTTATATTTAACAAGTTTCGTCGCGAATGACGATAGCCGAAAATATCTTCGTTCAATTAGCGACGACGTGCGGCTCATCCGCGAGACATAAATTCGCATCAGACTTTCACATTATTGGATCGCTGTTCTGTGTCGTCTTTATCGGATCATTGCGTCAGTTAGAGCTACTCTGTTGACGTGTAATCAACGAACCAATAAAGAAACATTTTTAGGCACCAATGATGACCGTTTGCCTGCTTTCCTTTATATACATCACACCGTTTCTCTTGGAGAAGACATTTTTCTATTGCGTAATATTTTTAATTCGTTAATTTATTTTTGCAGATGAAAGAGTCTGATGTAAACAATATCATTTTCTATTTGTATTAATGTATAGATTATGTAGATGTGTTTTAAAGAACAAAGTACATAATAAAGGGTTGAGAAAGGATTGCGCTTTTTTTCTTTATTAAAATCATTTTAACTATAGTATACTTTTTAATTTACTATTCGAAATAATATTAAATCGGACGATTTTTGTTATCTAACATAAAAATAGGTTTCTTCTATTAATAATTATCTTCTAAATCTCATATCCAAATTTCAATCACTATATTTCTATATGGCGAATTAAAACCAAATATTTTTACTGTCAGACTAAAAAATATTTATTATTAACGAGAGATTGGAATTCATTTTATGATAGATATTTGTATCTTATTTTGTTGTGCCATCATTTTTATCATAACATAAAAGATTATCGATATGTTTAATTCAATATAAAATCTATTTATAATCAAACGATAATCAATATTTTTGAATTAATTTATTTCTCATAATTATATTGAAGCGGTTACACAGATTGAATTTATTAATACTTTGTTCAATAATACAATTCTAAGACATAAAGTACATTACTTTAGAAAATTGTATACTGTACAGTTTCCAAATATTTCTACATCCGACATTTCTATGCAAGGAAGTTTTCAATCTATAGCTTTTTCAATGAATTTCTAACAAAGTTATTTTTTAATATACATTTTAACTTTTTATTTCGTCTCAAAATATAGATTTTCTTTTAAAAATATTAAAAAAACATTTCGATAGATATTATAAATTTTGTCTAAATTTGCTTAGCTCAAAAAAATTTGAATGAAAACGTAATTAATTTGTCATACTCGATGGTACAATTCAGCATTTTATTAGCTTTCTTTAATTAAAATGTCTTTGTCCGTTTTAGAATAATTTCCTTTGGAAATTCAAAAATTGTAGAAGAAAATATGAATTGCAACAGAATGACTGAATTAGTCAAAAGCAACTGGGTAGTTAACATTCACCGACACGAGAGCTGGCCAAAACCGATACCAGAAGCCAAGAGAGGGTCAAACTAACTGGGAACTTCAAGATCTCACTCTGCTATGGGAGTTTTGCCAATATTCCAGAAAATCTAGAATGCAAAGAGTTTGTCTTTGTTATAACAGTGCTATTAAACAATAATTGAAAAATATAATATTTACTTAATTGCTGTTAGAGTGCATGAATTTAATGTTTCATTTAAATAGTTAAGTCATATGATTATTAATTCATTTTCATTTCACTATATCCCAAATAGATTTATTAATATGATAAAAGAATTTATCTTAATTTCCATATCATTATTGACTAAAGAAATTACCATGTTAATAATATTTTTTAAGCTATTTAATTGGATAGCAAAAGGTTGAATTAATCTTCCGAGAAATAAGGTTATTTGTTGATTTATGAAAATTACAAAATGGATTAAAATGCGGTCGCGTGTGCTTGGCCAATGAATTCATTTGTTTTTTTCTTTCAATTCCAATCAATCAAAGATCACGCGATTTTTCGATCAAATGTCGTTACTGACACATCTGTATATTTGAATATTCATCTTTATGTAATCGATAATGGTTTGCAAGAAGCTTATTTAAATAGAACAAATATTTTGAATCAAATTTGTTAAGAAATGTTATTGAAAATCACAGGAAATTATAGCCGCATTCTTTATAATCGCATATTTACTTTTTGGAGTAAAATTATAATTTTGATCAAAACTGATTTTGCTTCTATCTCTGAATCTCATATGCTATTTTGATTAATTTGATTTTTTATCAACGAGTAATCACAAATAATAATGAATAATTAACTTTGTTAGTTCATTATTTTTATTTGTTTAGTATCTTTTGTTAAAATATGGTTTAAAATATTTTTTTAGAATAAAAATGAAGAGCGATTTTCTACTCTGCTTTTAAATTTGATCATTAAATTTGAGGGTACAGTGAGAGCGTTGTTTTTAATGTTCCTTCATTCGCTCATTTTTGAAGTCAACGCCAAGTTGAGACCCTTAATGCCACCTCTCGTACCGTATCTCGTTTCTTTGAGGAGGACTCTAAACGAAATTCACCTGCCCACATCCCACTTATCTCATACGGCTACCCACTTACCAAGATACTCGCAAACTTACTTTAATGCATGCACTAGCAGCGATCAAAGAGCATCCGCGCGTATATTTCACACATTTAATGCTTAGCTTTTCATCGTTCGCGGTTGTTTTTAATAAGAATAAGAAACCAGAAAAGGTGAACAGAATTGGATAAGAATTTACCTTTTCATTTCTTATAAAAGTAAAGAATATTATCATCCATATGTTTTCATATACATTACACGTGATTAAAAAGGAAAATCATGTGACTATGTTTATAACATATATATGGGTACATATAATCATTCACGTTTTATATTTGTTCATATATATTCTGTTGGAATAAAAGTCACACGGAAAAAATGATATTTTGAAACATATGAATTAAAAATAAAAAATATGCTTTTTGAAATTCGCAGTTTTGTCAATATACTATAATGCATTAATTCCTGGGCCCTCTGGTCTCTCTCTATCCTTTTTTATTTACTGATTTATATTATGTAAAAATAGACATAAAAAGACCAGGCTTATCTCATCATACTGTTCATTTTAACAAAGTTTGTTTAAAAAAAATATGTTTTTAGGTTTTCAGCTCGCCTTCAATTATATATATTTTATAAAATATTAAAAATAAAAGTTCCATGATTTTTTCTATATGTACTCTGCTATAAACACTGACTTTGAATGAAAATTTAATTATTTGTCATATTCGAATACGAATTTGCCAGATTTTTCAATAAATTCAGTTAGTTCAAATGAAGTGGAATTGAACCGATTGTTTTGTATGTTTCAGAATTAAATTTTAACTGAATATTTTGATCGATTTGATTGAGTCTCAAAAACATTTCTTTTTGTTTTTCTTTTGATATTTGCCGAGATGCTAAATTTTCACATTTCAGAGTTTTATCGTTGGAAACTGCGAATATAAGGGTTTGCAATTTAGACACCTGCATTGAATACGTTTATTGAAAATCTCAAATTTCAAATATCTTTATTGATAAATTCATTTGTTTCCTTTTTTATACTTCGCAACTTTCATTTTACTGTTACATGTACTTGGTGGCTTTTTAATAAAGAGCTTAAACCAATATTAAGGTTTTCTAATTTACACACGCGTAATTACCCTTCGTGTTATTACCCACCTCCCAACTTCTAGTAGCAAGCTGTTTTTCCGGTGCCGTGACTAGTGTGCGCACGCGTGCGAGTGTACCAAACCAGTCCTATATAATACTTCAATAAATTCCTGCGTCCGCAATTCGGAGCTGGCGCAATATGAGGGCGCTTCTTGACTTCCTTGTCAAGTGTAGAGCAATAAAGATACATAACCTAAAAGCTTCAACTAAAATCAGATTGATAAAAAAATATATTATGCGTCTAGTTTCAAAATTAAAGATTAAACAATTTTAGTTTGAAATATTTACGGATAACAACATTTTGGCTTATGTTTTATATCCATATTTTGTTTTTGTAACAGTGAAATAATATTTTTCATTGCTAGAAGAGAAAAGTAGCCATTGTTTAATGGCGAGTTTCCTGGATGTTCCTGAACGAGACGAAGCCGAGTCTTGCAAACTCACGAATTAGTAATTGATTTTTCTTGGCACAGCTGTGAAAATGCCACTTTATAGCCTTCAGTAAGAAAAGAATCGTTCTGCGCAGGGGAGAAAAAGCAATTACTCATTCGTAAGTTTGTAAGACTCGGCTTCGCCTCGTGCTTTTCATTTAATTTCTCCCCTGCTTTTCACAGCTGTGTCAAGAAAAATACTATTTCATGGCAAGGGCTGAAAAGGCCACTTTATGTAGTCGCGGTGCTAAGAAAATGGGCACTTTAATGTTTTGCAGCATGTGCCATGAAAATATAATATTATGCAGCAAGTGATGTAAACTGTGCTTTACAAAGAGTTTACGAATTTATGAAATACAAGTTGTAATTTGTGGCTAACTTGGAGTATTGCATATGATACATTTCATCGCAAGTGTAAAAAAGTGTTAACTTTCAAATTTCGAAATTGCACTGAAAGGAAGAGAGAAAACTTTCCTCACTTTCGTTTCTAGGTAATAAAATATACTATTGTCACATTGCGTTATGTGCTTTTGTATCAATACTAATTACATGATAAGTGCATTAAAATACTATTATACAGAGTTGTTTAGCGAGAAGTAATTAACGTTTTACATATGAGTAAATAAAACAATATTTTATACTTTTATTTATTTTATCTTCATCTCTTTTACTTTTCGCTACGTCCCAACTTTATGACCCGAGAGAGGTAAAGTAAACTTTACATTTACTAATACACAAAGTTTGATTATGTTCTAAACAGATTAATAAAGTAGTCTTTACAATGCACATGTTAGGTAAATTTTTTATAATGTAGGTTGGGCTGGTAGGCAACATAGATTCTGAATTCAAAGTTGACAACACTCGCTTCCGCTTGAACTACTATCGGCAACTCTTATCTTCGTCTCGTGTTTCCAATTTTATTCTCATTTAGAGTTGCTTTCGATCCACCCTTTTTTAATTAATTTAAATATTTAAATTTCAGAAGTGGATAAATTTGTGAGTTTGATTTTAGAACTAATTTAATCCTCTGGGAAAATTTATTGTATACACACATTTATACGAGTTTAGAAAAAATGATCCCTTAATTAAACAAATTCAACAATGCTGTTAGGATAAATTCTTTCAAATTACATGTATGTTTATATTATTTCTATATATTTTAAATTAAAAATTTGTATTGAAATTTAAATAGAATTGTCGGTCTTCCATTGTAGCCATAATCTTTTTATGGTAGTTTTAGTTGTTTTTCAATAAGCCCAATGCAAAGAAGTCATATAACTGGCTGTTCAATTGTTATGGAATGGAACTAAATTAGCTGAAAAAATTGGAATATTAAATTAAAAATTTCGTCATCAATAGAAATGATTGCTTTTTTAATTTTTATTTTCTCTTTCACAGTTCAATAGAAAAACATGTGTAACAATGATATATAATATAATATAACAAATTTCATCTCTATAATTATTTTTATAGTTTTTAGTTTTTTCACATTTTCATTCGAATATAAGCAAATTTACAATCACAATTTTTGGCGCCAAAATTTGTATGGGCCAAATAAGATATTTGTTTTTAAAGTTAAATAACAGAAAAAATATGAAATTGTAGTTTCTTAATATTT
>JABFQD010005405.1:0-10740 GCA_022817045.1 Psix sp. ZL-2020
AAAATGTTTATCAATAATGTATTTTTACACACAAAGTTCAAAACTATTATGACATACAGCTTAAAACTGAAAGCTACGTAAATATGACCAACATTTGAAATAATTGCACAGTTTCACATTGTGTACAATCAATGCATGTTGTATGTTTGTTTAAATCTATGTGAAACACTTAAACAACATCATAGGCTTACTTCCTTAAAAACTCAAATCACCCTCTGTCAAGTGTATTGATTTTAGACTAGTACTGATAGTGAAAATAAAATAATTTCTCATTTACGATTAGCCAATAAAAACATCACTGTTAATGGAAAGACTATTTCCTATCAATTTGACTTGTCGTAAATGATAGGATTTATATAGATTGTCCATAATAGTTCTGACATTGAATAGCTGCAGTTAATTCGCGGAAAATTATAGCGGTTGTTGGAATACAAGTAACTTCTTTCGAGTATTCTATTAAAACGACTTTCGATCTTGTAAGCTCGAATCGAAAACTGTCTCTAGCAATCAATAATCTTTTCGTTCACATTTTTAGGATCTAAATGACCAACCTCCGTAACTTTAACAACAAAAAATTTTATGATAAGGTTTAAGAAAAATAATTACAATTTACTTGAAACTATCGAAGCGATACACTTGAAACCATGATCGGGGAATTGAAACGTCACGAATCGAGTAGCAATGAAATTTAAGAGCACAAGTGCAAGTTCTTTATGGCCATAAACTTACATTATAATCTTCATTTTATTATTTCAAAGGTCGGTAATATTCGTGAATCTTCGGGAATTGTGACCACAATATCTTGAATTGCTACAAACCACATAACCTTACGTTGTAACTAACATTGCTCTATTTTATTGAACACGTCCAAGGTTTATCGGATCGTTGAAACATTTCTATAAATATAATTACCTGGGCAATTAACAAGAATATTTTATTGACAACATAACAATTAGACTGATTATTCGAATGCTGATAACTGGAGCCATAATTTGGTTGGTCATGTTCAGAAAGAGATTAGATAACATTGACGAAGATTATATATCGAATTGCATCAAAGTTGCACACTTGATTATGAATTTCGACTGGATTCTTATGGAGATTATATTATGTATCACCCATGCCCCGTCAGATAATGATCAGGTTAATTTACATAAGATGTTTGATATGTGTCAGATTATTTTATTTTGCATTACGTCATGTTTCAGACTAATGAAGCGTAAGCGATATTTTATCAATAATTACGTCCTGCGGAGATAATATTCGGTGACACTGGAGTTCGTCGAGCTCTTGCAATGTTCAGCACTTTTCGTCCAGACGAGGATACCAAGTGGTAAAAATAATGAACGAGGAGATGCAAGAAATTTGTATCACGATGAGCAAAATGCAAAGTGGAACGATTTCCTTCATGAGCAAGAAGCACTATTTCTTGTCGACTCGTCGATCAAATTACAATTTACAAAGCGTTTCCGACGACAGGAAACGAGTTTCCTGTAGGGGTAATGTTGAACATCCTGCGAAATCGAATCAGTGATTCTTCTATCGTTTTTACATTTCGTGTAAAAAGTTTGAGTCGCGACGTTGACATAATTACAAGAGTTTCCCGCTGTATAATGTGACGTTGAATCGCCGCTGCGGCGAACAACAGTCTTGTATAGCAAGCTCGTCATTCGCGTACATTTGCGAGATTTTCTTGTCAATAGTAAGAGATTAAAGACACGGTAAGACGATCGCGTAGATGCGGTTCTGCGTGCTCGATGTTCGTGGGAACGGACTCCCCGAGATCCCTTGCACTATTTTCTCACCTCCGCCCCTCGTATTTCTCCCCCGGTTTTATTTTTTTTCGTTCATCGAATACTTATGCATTTCCAACCTAAGATGATCGAGTCGATCGCCCGCGGAAAGCCGATTAGCACTTCTTTTGGTCTTAGTTCAGTGCCAACGAGCCTCACGAGAGCTTGATATATCCGTTTTCTTCACATCGTAAACATTGCTTTAGAATTTCACTAGACGGAGCTGCAAAAAGTTGCATGCATATAGGTGCAAATCTAACTTCTATATAATTAGACGTTACAAACATTCTCATCTTACATCATTATGATATTTACACTGGATATGTTTATATTCAGCTTATTTAATTAAATCAAACAAACATTTAATATATGTATAGATATAGACGGTTTAAGCTATGTATGAAGTTTATATTCAAACAGGGGATTCCGCATTAGAAAACGCGAGAAATATGATTACGAAATAGCGTTTTTATATTTTACAATTAATCAACTGTGTAGTGAAGAATATCTGTTTTGAAGTAATGAAATATGAAGTTCAATAAAAAGTTGAAGCTATTATTTTGCAACGTTTTGTCATCACTCAGCAGGTATGAATATTCATATTGTTGTTATATCGTGCACTTTGCAACGATTGCAATAAGATGGAGAAGATAACAAGTTCGCGCGGTCCGGTCAACGAACCTCGTTTGCTCGCAAACGACCGTGATCGTAAAATGATCTTCGAGTGAGCGCAATCGCGCTCGAGTTAGTCCGTTTCTTTGGTATTTCGTAATGATCACTTCTACGTAGAAGCTCGATGACCCTGACTTTGAAAATGATATGCGCTCTCATTTTCCTGATTCGTCGCAACAGGTTTCCAGGCAGGCGCGCGTTGAAAAAGTAAAGTAACAGGTGGCATGGCAATGTGGCAACGCGCTCGAGAGACCGAGCTGGTATTCGCACCGCTGCACGTCATCATCCTTTGACCACAAGATTGATGGCCTTTTTTCATTTTCATCCGATTTCTATATAAAACCTACGATGATCACGAAATCTACGGTTTAATCAATTGCAATTTATTTGCTTTTTTGCAGTCGACGCTTGTTGTGCCTTTTTGAAATGTTCAATCCATTCCTGACCTCTGACTCTATAGATACGAATTTTAGAGCTCTCAGCTCGCGGAGAATGATGCTAAAGAACATTATCATAATTCAAGGTACAGGTATTGGGTAACTCGTTCAGATTAGTTATGCGCAGCCAGGGAAATAGTTTGATATCGATGCTGTCGATAAACCAGCGTGTAATGACCGAGTAAAGCACGGTCGGCACATCGTGCGCCTACTCAGAAAATTTGCATGATTAGGTCCCGACGGACGGATCAATGGACGGATCGATGGGTGGATGTACTGATGCAATTTCCAGCGTCACGAGCCATCACGGGATTCCTCGACAAGCCGCTTTATCATTCATCGAGACCAAACTTCTTGGCATCAAACCCTTCGCGAAGATGATGAAATAATCAGGAGGCTTTTAAAATTACACTGCAGCAGCGTGAAATTTGCACTGGTTCCAATTTTCAATTTGTAATTTTATCTGCGCGTAATTTTTTCAGCAACAGCGATGTAGCGAACCATTTTAAGGCCCATTCTAGGACACTAGGTTCCAAAGCACTGAGCGTGATATATTTTGATTCTTTCATACATAGGATTCCATTAAAGCAGTCAATTAATTTGAAGTACATGGTATTTCCGACAGAACAAGGTACCTTGGCTCGTCTTAAATGGTGAGAATTCTTTTTATCAAGGAGGAAGATCGAGAAATCAAGTTGAAGAATTCGAGTTTTAAGGCGACAACTTCGGTTTAATACAGCTTAAACGAAAGCTGTGGAGAAAAGGAAAGTAAAACCAGATAAAGCATACGATGTCGTGAACCGTTACAGTCGCGAGACACACGAACTGCATCTGCATGTACGGTATTCCGACCAGTTCAGTCCACGCAGTCATCTCGTAAAGCTTAGTTCTTACATAGGGGTTTGCTCACGATACTCTTGGATATGCATTTCCAGGTGCGCTTTCCTTGCTACACAATGCACATTGTTAAGTTAGAGGTTACAAGAGTCAGTATTTGCAGGGGCAGAATTTCTGCTGGTACTAGCTAGTGCTAATTCAAAGACTGACCATGCATGCACGAGAAGAAGACGCGCATGCTTACATGTATATCCACTGAAAAATGACTAGAAGTAGTTCCAACAGCTTCCTGATCCATATTTTGCTGTATTAGGGCGCGTCTAGCTTTTAATGTGAATATATGTCGAGGATGTAAAAAACTATATGCTCTATCTCTATAATACTATGTTTCAAATCCTAACAAACTAAATCTCATCATAGTGATCATGTTGTAAATACTAAAACCACATCTTAGTAAAGATCAGAAGCAGAAGGATGAAACGTATAGTCGTAGCAATGAAAATTACTGTAATTGTTCCGTGAATTATTGTCATTATACCAGATATTGCAGACATTTTAATTACAGTACCCTCGCTGAGCCTTCGAGCTGTGAGATAGCTTGCGTTCAAAAAATGCTCTCTTTCTTAATTAAACAAACCAATAAATATAACAGTGTGTTAAATTATACCATGCATTTACCTCGGAGTCCCTTCATTTGAAGAGGACCCTTCGTGCGATTTCCGTCCAAAATCATAGCTGGTTGTTTTTTATCCGTTGTAATTTTATGAGAATTCATCGCAAGACGAGAGTTTAATTGAGAAATATTGCAGATTTTGAAGTAAAATATATGGCGTATAAATGCTAATTGAACCGCCGATCTTCAAAAGAATTTTCAGAGTACTGCATTTATCTTTAATTTATGCTCGAGTGATGAAAATGATCAAAAATTTGTTATATATTTTTAACCTTCGTTTTACATTTTGTCAAATTACTGATCCGGAATATTTCGAGAAAAAATGTTTACTGATTACGGTTTGTAAGAAATAACCATGTACATCCACGCAGTAGAGCCGAACAAAAAAAGATCATTAGTTACAGCTCATCGATTGTTACGCCTCGATTCTCATTCAGTAAAAATCAAGTATGTGAAGTTCATTTACTCTATGTGAACCTTGCTGTGCGATTTGGAGGTCAAGTTAAGTTACCGAAAAAAGCGTAAATATTAATAAGGCGAGTGGATGTTTTGAGTCACGCATGATGAATCGCACCATTGCTAATTTAAAAATTGTATATCAGCGTCCAAAACTGAATATCAACTAAGAGAATTTCTGCATCGCCACGCATATAATGATTTATTGTCTTCTACATCATTTACAAAAGTGTTTCCACGACTTTTGCTCTCAGTATCAAACAGTCATATAAACAACCTGATGTAAATAGATGTTATTAGATTATCTGAATAGAAAAATTGTTAATAGCAAATCGCAAATTCAATTTCACTTTCTCCGTAACTCGATAAAGTCTGGTTATTTTTCCTAAACAACTAAATAAATCAGCAATAGCCTTTGATCGCAGTCTTCTTTGAAATCGAATCTCTTACACGGTTAAGCGATTGAATTGGTTAACTGTGCAGATAATATCATAAATTGCGTCTATCGGGTTCGTTGATAATCGGCAGCTCGGTGTATATTTTTCGGTATGTGTTACGCGACTCTTTGGGCAATAATCCTGAGAATGTACAACGCACTTTCAGTTTCGCGAGCGAAATACAAATCACCGGAATATGAGTGGCTGCAAAATCTCTAGATAAAAGCCTAGCCCTCAACTCGCACTTTTGTATGATTCTCTAGCATGCATGCAACCGATTAACCCACCCACTCTCGAGAGCTAGAGATGCGCATCGCGAATAGAAGGACGCTAGCCGCGCGGATCAGATGGAAACGATCGAAGGGCGTTAGCTTTAGAGATCTGAACTGCGAGAGCAGATAACACCAATGCTTCGATGAAATGCGCGTAACTTGAAAATGATCGAGCACGGAAAAATACACGTTTCGATCGTATTTCACGCACTGCAAAGACGTGAGAGTTCTGAGCCGATGAACCGCACAAGTTTTGCCAGAATGTTGAGCTAGGGTTGCGTGTTGATGTATAACTCGCAGATCATTTGCTGCGATATAACTGGGCGCCTATTATTATGACGATTTCGTGATTCTGCAGACTTTCAATGATGATAACGATTAAGATCATCATGGTCTTTCGATTTTTCGTAGAACAATAGTTGTAAAGAAACAATTACAAACCTGTCGCTATGAAGAAGGGCGATAAGTAAGAATAAAGGTGTCGGGGTTAATTGAGGTTAGACAATACTAAAAATGTCTTAAGTTATATCATTTAATACTCTGAGAAATGAAGTGGATAAAATTGCTGGCGTTATAAATAATATGTTTGCTTTCGAAAGAATTTGGTGGATTTGCCGAATAAAAATATTCAGGTATAAATAATGGAAAATCTATGAAACATAAATATCGGTACTTTTATCATCATTCCATTAAACAATAAACTTTTGTTCGAGCTATCTCTGACGAATTTTAATTTTTATATCTACGTGCCAATAAATCAGCGCTTCGAAGCAGATACACGGAAAGTGAAAATCAATTTTTCTCGCGTTTTCATTGCTCGTGAATCTCCCTATAAATAATCTTGTAAACTTTAACATTTCACCGTTCATATTACGCAACTTCGAAAGAAAGTGCATTTTGACCATTCCTTTTCTATCTAGTTATAAAGAAATTGTTCTCATACGATTTTTTAAGTAACGATGATATTTCATTTCACTTTAAATTCAATTCCTTATACGTGTTATTTATAATCATACGTTTCGAGATTTCTCGAGAACCAAGTTTGGTTAAACATATCGTCACCGGATTGCCTCCGACTTGTGGCTTCATGAACCTGCGACTTCTATCGGGTCAAGCAAGTACATCATACATGTTTGATATGTGGCTCGCATCATTGTAATGACTCGAGCAATTAAATCTCAAGGATACATATAAATCTGTCTCTGTACCTGTGTGCCTATATCGAGAAAGATTCATTATCGTTGTATGCTCAGTCGAAAGTCCGTGCCTAATAGTCACGAGCAGGAATAAGGTGTACTGCGCAAGAGAAAGAAATACCCTGCGACGACATGTGTTTGTTGTTCCTTCCGATTGCACAGTTGTCTCGATTGCATGATCAAGATAACTATTCCATTCTTGAACGCTCTTTTCGCGAAGACGCAGCTTAGGAATTTTCTTTCCACGAATCCTTTTGTATTAACACTGACTTCTTGCATGACGCAAAATATTTCGGTAATCGATGATCAATTAACATCTAATGAATTTGTACGGAAATATCTGGAATTGTTTTCTTGGAATCCGATTTGAATCATTGCGAGTTCAAGATTTACATACTTTAGCTTGTTTCATTTTTTGTCGACATTAAAAGGTAGGAACAGACACCATAAATCAGATGCGAGTTGATGGTTATTTCATTTGCGCGAGCAATCGGATGGTAACATAAGTAAAATTTGGGTCGCCTAAAAGTGATTTATGTGAGAATCGATATGGATGTTAATTTATATTGCAATTTAATCGTTGCAGTGCTCGCGATGTTTGTATATTATTTTTGCTGTAAGGTTACTTGTAACATCAGAAATCAACTGTAAATCATTTGGAGTTGGTCATGATACGTGTAAATTGATTTTAATGGCCATTCGTATTCACTATGACATGATTTGCTCATATATAACGAATAATTAAAACTTAATCATCTGAAAATGCGTGAATTATTCATTCTATCTGAACCAATTTTACGAATAGTATATCAAACGTTAATTCCATATATGATTTTATAATTTTGAGTTTGATTTATTATGAAAAGTATGATTTTAACATGACCGAGCTTTTTCAAAACTCTTCAAAATATAAGAAAATTAAGAATCATTTCCTTAATTGATGAAAATAAATTGAATCTCTATAGAATGTATGAAATTCACTATTTTTTATAAATGAATATCTCATTTTTAAATCTTTTTTTTTCTCTGGGTCACTTGGATTAAAGTAATATATTACAAACAATTTTTTTTAACATTAATTCAACAGTGATAAAATGATTTCATAAATAACGTTAATTGGAATAATATATTAATCATAAATTAGTATTAAAATATTTTTTATTTTAAAGATAAATAAAAATGTATACTAATAAAACACCGTTTGGATTCATTTGTCCTTCCAAACTGTCGAAGTGTAAAGAATTGTGCGGTTGCATTAATCATCATAGAATGTTTCACGTATTTACCAGTGAAACCGGCGAGCATGTTCTATCAATATAGCAGTCACACATAATTCTTAAAAATATGTTGTAAAAATGTATTTTTATCATGATCATAAATACCTATCATCATCGCGTATCATCTCTTCTGTATAGAAATAGAATTAAAAAATGAGAAGGTTATTGTGATATGAAGGGGAGAAAAGTGACCCCTATATTTGCATTACAATATATGACTTCTAGTCATATAGTTATCTATAATTCACAAGATGTATTGTATTCAGTGATGAGTACTTATGAATTAAAAACAAAAAATTATATCTTTTTTCACACAGTTATGTTGAATAAATTAAAATAATATTTCTTCGTATCCGTTGGTATAAATAATTTTTCTATGCATTACTATTTATTTATTCAGATATAAAATTATGATAATTGATGTTCAATGCTTATTATCGTAACAAATTACATTTATTGTTAACTCGTAATTTTTAAAATAAAATTTTCTTTTGTGAAGCTACACAGCTATACATTCATGCTGAGGTTATTTCAAGTACCCATATCATCCATACTGATAAATAATCGAATAAACACATTTTGAAAAATCAGATCACCATTTCTATTGTCTAGTTTGTTTGCAAAACATTAACGAACGCATACAAACGGATAATTTTTTTGAAAGTATAGCAACATGATTAATCGCTATCTCTGAAGATGAATATCGAAACAAACAAAATATTTCAGTATGATTGATCAAAGAAGTGAACTTTTTCATTGATTGCACTGTGTCTGCGAGTTCTATGCGTTAGTTGACGATTTCTCGATAGGCACTGAAACAGCTGAATCAGCGTAGCCAGTAACATACTCATTGTGTCACGTACCATTAATTAGCAAAAAAGCATCATCTTAATCGTGCTTAATAGACAGAGTTTTTTGCGAGGTTGTCTTCCTCGAGTGAGATTGACGTACGATTAAGGGTTCGTATATTTATCGGTGTAGCTTTTGTGTGATGTATTTGAGAATCATTGGCGGGCCTTGCCTTTGATTCAGTAATTGTCAGACGGCAGGAAAGATAAGCCGGGCCGCCGCTGCGGAGAGGTGTAAAATAGCGTGGCATCCTGCGGCATTAATTATCGACGCTAAGTGCATTACGATCTGCACAGAAAGCGCGCAGAATATGGGATCCATTAATTCCCCGCACGGCCTCGACGTCGTCCTAGAATCTGCGACTCCGAATGCGATTGTCATGCGAGGGTGATAGGATACGTAATCTTTGTAAGGATCGCGCTTATCTATCGTCGAAGAAACAAATGGATGCGCAAACCGTCAGGAATGTTAATGACAATAATACTAGTGGATGTCCGATTGTTAGTTATGTGGGTCACTTGGTCTCTGGTTAATAATAATATAAACGACGTCATTGACAGCAGTGATGATTTGAAACGCAAGATACTTGGAAGATGACACCTTACGCGATATGATGTAGGTTACAGTGACAGGGTTGGTGTTAATTTTACATATCTAAGGAATTGCCTTAATGGTTAGAGAACTTAAAGAAAACGCGCAATCATTAGTCAGTATAATCCGCGACAAAAATGAGGTTATTAGCACGTGTCTACTCATCATTTATTTTATCTGCAATCGAAACTTATAAGACGCTAAATGCAGTTTGCTATGACACCGTTAACTTTATTAACTTACTGAATAGTAGACAAAAACTTATGTTTTCTTGGAAACAAGTGATATATAAAGATTGCATTCCGTTCAGTGTCGAACGGACTGTGAACAATTTTTAATTAGATGACATTTTCAGATTCTAATGTTACACAAGTTTCTTTGTCGAGTCAGGGGAATAGGTTCTCAATTAGTAGAACTTAGCGATGGAAAACAACATACGAACAAAGGTTATCTTATTGCAAGGATATTATTTTTTCTATGTAAAATAATACTGAATCACACGACTTCGTTCCAGCTTTGAATTGTGCTATAGGATCAGCAATTCAAGCTACGTGGAAAATGCATTGGGCCTTATTGCGAGACAATCTTCGAAGAATGAAACTCGAATAAGCGAATTTCTGATAAATCTATTTTGCCAATCAATCAGGCCACTGGGATATGTTAACTTCTAGAATTAAATTGCAACACAGCTGGAAGACTGTCAATTTTGCTTATTTACGACTGTGACGTGAAGCTCAGCAATGCCGATTATTGACAGGTTCTGATAACAGAGCGAGTACAAGGTGGATCTTTATTCCGCTGGAGCTCAATAATTGTTTTGCCGTACACTGTTGATTCTTCTACAGATGCATAACATTGGATTTCAATCAGCTAGACATGTAGCGATACTTAATGGTCTTATTCATCCAGAGTCTCATTCAACTGAACATCGCGTAGTTCAGAGGCTCCGCCAATTCAGACGAAACAACTATGACGATTTTATCAAATACGGGAAAATTGTTTGAAAAGTGTTGCGATAATTTACAACGACCGTATCTTTTCTCATGATCTTTTATATATTGCCTATCCTAGAATTTTCAAATATCTCATTCTACATATCCCTTTGTATAAATCAATGAGTAAATTTTAGTGATTTACTTGCGTTAACTCAAGTGAAAAATTATTTGAAATTGACGGTTTTTGAAATTTGTTATTATACCTAGTATATTATTTAATTATAATAGTTTGACAACCATACAATGCGAGTAAAA
>JABFQD010005406.1:0-10739 GCA_022817045.1 Psix sp. ZL-2020
GAAAAACCACGCGTTAAGAAAGAAAAATCACTGTATTTTAAAATGAAGATTGAAATCTTTATAAAATTCATTGGCGACACGAGGTCAGAATCACTATCTAGTTTTCAGCAAATCCCTCGTATCCTTTTTATCATTTACCAATTTAGACAAAGGATAATCTGATTCCCACACCAAATCGATTGATATTTCATAGAAATTTTTTGAGTTTCGGATAACTTTCTCAGTCTTGCTTTTCATTTTTCAACCGCATTATAAAATTAACGGGCTCCAACACGTACCAAAAGTTTCACCACTCTGAAAATGAATGCTACAAAAGAATTGGTCTATCGTAAAAAAGCGCATTAAATTAATTTCGTAGTACAGTTGGTGTAATGTAACTTTCCTTATTAAAATGTAGAGCTCTGCTGTAAATTTTGTACCAATTTAAACAGTATTTCATAGTTCAACGAGATACGTGAGAAAACCAACACTTCATTTTCTTAACATAAAAAAATACCAAGCGCAAAATGTTATTGCGATATGAATAACATTCGGCATACTCCGATATAATTGTTTAATTAATTTGAGAACAAATTTCTCTCGTTCATTTTTAATGTTTATTGTGTTAAGATGATTATCTTTTATTAAAAGTATGTCTTTATTAAAATATAGAACCAAAATATACATACTAAAAGCAAAGCAGTAATCATAATAATGCACTGAACAGAACTCTAGATGTAAAAAAGAAATTACTTCCTTAACGTTTATTACGTAATGTAAAACGTGGTCATCATAATCTACCATGAAATATATAAAATAACTACGATCAGACTCGTTTGAAACGATAAGACAGCTCATGGCAAGACAACGCATGTATGCTTGGCACGAAGATCACGTAAATACATCCATAGCATATCTATTTCTGAATACGCATCGTCCTTATATTTTTATGTTTGCCTCCATTTGCAGTGTATATAACAAACGAATTTAACAGCAAATCTTTAGAAACTATTCTTGAACCTAAGTTATTGTACTATTGTTCCAAGCGTGCATTGCCTTAGTAAAATGAGAACAAGGAATAAGGTATGAGAAATAAATCAAACGGATATAAAAATAAAATGTTACTGAAAAAAGTTTGTCTAACTTCTTCTGTTTTCAATCAATTTAAAAAGAACATAGTTTGAATATTAACAATTCTACCAAAATCATTGCAATTATTTGAACGAAACATTTTTTGATAATTTAAACATAAAATGTTATTTACTCATACATTTTTTGTTATAAATGTAATAGATAAACATTTGACAACTGTATTTATTTTTTCGATGAAGAGCGAAACTGCTGTAAACAGTCCTGTTTATTGTGTAATAAACAATTCAATTATCCCAAAATGTTTCGAATTAGTTTGTTTGTTATTTTAAACTAAATCTTCTCATCCAGCGAACTAGTTTACTGCAGAAGAAAAGTTTTCACTGGAAGTTGTTTGTCAAAAAGAATTGTTTATTTCACAAGAAAGAAAACTACGCGCGGAATTGATACAAGCAAACATATTGTTTCTTGAAAAGGATCTTAAGATTTTGTTGGACTATTTAGTCAGACTTTTGTCTGATATTCACCAGATGGGTTAGTAAATTACTCCTTGGAACAGTTCTTATTTGAAATCTCGTGTACTTAATAATTTCAAAACACGTTCGCCAGATATTTCCGATCTTGCTAACACACTACTTCATCCTGATTTCGATTATTTTTATAATTCAGCTGAAATACGATTTCGAAACATTCAAAATTTGAATTTGAATTTTCCACCAAATATTTAATATAACGCTGAAAGATTAGGTCTCATTATATATAACGCAGCCATTATATTAACAATTATAAACAATTAGACTAATAATATTTCATTGAATCTTATATATTATTGAATACAAATTTATATCATTATAGAATCAGACATTTTTTCAAATGTACTAAATCTAAACAGTGATTAAAATGATTAATTTATGAAAACGATTTTCAATCTATCGAAAAAGATATAAGAAAATTATACTTTTGCGTAGAAATGTATAGTCGATTCCATGTCCAATCAACGTCAAGTTAAGTCGTAACATGAGCTAACAATGTTATATCAATGTTGATAACTACAGCTGGAATGAAACATGAGAACAATCCTATATCACATCGTCAATTTAACCCTGTTTAACTTTGTTTCAAAGTCATTTTCAAAACTTTTCGGATTTATTATCAAAAAAGAGCCAATTTTTTAATAATTTAGCATATTAAATTCTTTTTATATATTTTATATTCTCATTCAATAACATTTTATGATATTTTCCCTTAATCGCTTTAATATGATTTGTTTCTGCAAGAATTCATTTAATACTAGAATTATTCTAGTTAATGTGCTACTGGTATACTGTACTCACCATATAATAAATAAATGATGAGAATAAAGCTTCTCCTTCCTTTGAATAACATCCTTTTCTGAATAACATGTTTGCCAGATGAGTATATATAAAAACTAATTTTTAAAATATACAGCATCAATATTTTGAAAAATATACGATTTAATGAACTTTGTTGTTTAAGGTGTTACAAAAACAGTTATTGAATAATTGATAGCTGCGGAATTTCCAAAATGCATACTATTTTAATTTTAAGTTCTTCAAAAACTAATAATACTTTTGTTGAAGAAATTTGTATTTACTAGTATTTTCAGAGACAAAGCTGAAATGTTTTAATCGGTGTTCTTCTGATGTCATTTCGTAACTAAATAATAGTATTGAAAATGTTTGAAATTAAAGTTCAAACATAACGACATTGTGTTCTAATGTTATAATATCCAAAGTTCATGCATAAAAATGATGATAAAAACGTCGTACAGTAAACAACGAGAGTAAGTTTTATTATGTTAGTGACTTGCAAAGTTTTTCAACGTGTTTATGATATTGAAAAATAGCATCCTCGATTGAGCACTGTTGCCAAAAGTTAATATTTATAGAATAAATTAGATAAGGATTTAACACCTTACGTATTATTAAATAGACGTTCAAAGTGAAGTTGATAGATACATCAGAGAATCGCAAAAAATAATATCATTAGTCAATAATGTAGCTTTTATGTTACAACTAAAGTAGCTGTTGGCTTTGTAACACCGCATTGCAACCCGCAGTTGCGTTGCTACAATGTTTAAGATTATATGATGATGCCAGTTTGGCATTTGTTAACAAATACCAGTCAGTTATGTTGTTTTGACGTGAGATCTGACAGTTAAAGTTAAACGTTTATATACTATAAATTAGTATGTAAGAAATTACAGAGTTATTATTTTGAGTTAATAAATTTATTAAGTATGTAAATAAACACAATTAGAAAAATTTACATGGTAATTAGCGAAAATGTTAATTAATAGAAATGTTCAATAAAATTTCATGATTATTTCCAACACTAAAAAATAAAGTTTTGATATCTTTTATTAATTTTTAATCTGAAAGTTATTGTCAATTCTTGTTCTTCTAACTCGAATTATGACTATTTAGTCAATTTTATGAGATTATAGCTTTTTTCTAGGCTCATCAATCATTTAACCATTTTAACATAAGTTTGTCTCGTTGTGTAAAATTTTCCACTACAAGAAATATAAAATCGTAACAGGTTGTAATGAATGCTAAAAGTTTTGATTAATATAAATCTATAAATTTTTAAATAACTGCAAATCCTTAGATACTCTGAAAAGTTCAAATGATACTAAAGTTAGTTTAATAGCAATTTCTTCTTGAAGTTTAAATGTATGTAATTCATATGAAGCGTATAAAATTAAATGAAATTTATCAGTAAGATTGACTAATATAACAAAACGCCATTTAATGTCCCATTCCATTTACACTATGCTACAGTTAAAAATAATTAATTAAGTCAAAAGTTCGGTAAAATCTCTTCTTGAAATTCGACACTTTAGAAAATAGATTGCAATATGTTTACGTTCGAAAACATCTTTCATCCTGTAAACTGGTTCAGCCTTGGTAATTCAAGTTGCCGCAAGAAAGTTCGAGTTCAATTATAATCTACTTAACTAAAATTTGGTTGAAAATGCACGGCAAAAACTAGAATGTTTAACGTGTTCCAGACTAGCATAAAAATATAGTATAGAGCAGGAAAAAATCATTCTCATTTGCGCACGTGCTTTCACAAGAGCGTTTTAAATTACTTTATTTTATGCCCCACCTGTAAAGTTTTAACAATTTGAAGCACATTATGTTTGTTCCATAATGAAACATATATTTTCATTAAAAATATGATTATTCGAATTGTTTGATTAAAATGGATTTGTTTTTTAAAATCTATTTCTACTGCAAGATATTCTTTAAACAAAATACACTTTTAAGTGATTGAGTTTTAGATTTCAACAAAACACTTCAATTTTTTCATACGAAAATATTTGAAATTTTTCAACATAGTAACGATACTGAAATACCTGAAATAAACACATTTCAATTAAAAACGCTTGTTTTTATTCTGTTGTATCTAACAATTGTAATTTATTCGTATAGAGATTGATATTTACGAATTAACCTTTATTGACATGTGTGAGTGACAGTGACATTCACATTTTATATGTAACTGTTTTTCTTTTAGGCAAAAATTTGCCGTTGTTTAATTATGGCTTAATTCATACGCTTTACTATTTCAATCTGAGCACTTTTTGCTTGTAACATTTAAGTTGAACTTTAAAAAGGCGAACGTCGAACTGAGGCTAATTCGAAAATGAAATATTTCGTGCCTATTGAAACGACATTTTTATAAAATCGCGTAATTAAGGGCATAAATATGTCGGCCGATAAATTTGCCAGCGACACCGTACAAATTGAGCCGTTTTTCAGGAGCCGAGAAAACGTCAAGGCCGTCGTCGGAAATTTTGTATCGATAATCGGTATTAATAAAAGAATCGCGCATCGCATTGGATCACGATCGTGTGATCCATCACGGCGATGTTTGTCTTTTGCATTGCTAGGCGCGTCACTAAATTGTTTCGCATTGGTTGAAACACGTTGTAATATGTTATACGAGTTTCAGTACATATCAAAATGCTTCTTCATGTGTCACGCGGCAGAGTGACGTGTGCAATATGAGCAATATGAGTGCGTGCGCCAGTATATCGTATGTCATGTTATTTATACGAGAACATGGAAGCGAGAGATTGGTCGATTAATGATATGTATGGTTAGGACACGTGCTTCTATCCGCCTCTAAAGCTGTCAACTCGATCCGACGACAAAGGCATCGGTCCAATTAATGTGATTTTAAGATATTCAATATGAAGGCCTTCTCTTGTTAAGATGCCTTCACTTCGTAAACGGGCTTATTTATGACTTTTGTCTGTCGTCCTCGTATTGCTAAAACTTTTATATGCGCCTTTTAATACTGCGGGAATATGAGCGCCTCTTTCACCATTAGACAATGCTCATTTTAAAATATACTAAAAAGACTCGAACTACGTGCGAACTTAGTTCTGAATAGCTTGAGCTGACTACGTTACCATTTGGTATGATTTTTTAATTTCACTTTTATGCATTTTTAATTCAACTGTTATAAGATTTTAATGATTATGTTCCAAGGGGTTTCCATGTTTGTATTCACTTTTGCGAGTAAAACGAAATCGATGTTTTTACTTTGAAAAAGTCTTTCAAAAACTCGTTACGTATGTTATAAAAACAAACTCGAAGGAAAAACAATGGAAGCACATATTACATTGTTCTTAACAAATGTTAAAGAATACATAATTTTGCATTGATTGACCTGGAAACTTACAGAGACATATAATACAATGGCTGACCGAAATATAACTTTCCACTTAAAATTTATCGAAAATGTATTAATTACATAATTTCTTTTAATTATTAGTTTTTCACATATTTAACTATGCTTTTCAATTCAATTGTTTTGCAAAAATTGCATATTTCAAATTATCGTCATAAATATAATCGTTTGTTTCCGGTGGAATATTATTTTCTTATCGAAAATGTTTTCAGATAAAATTCCACTTGAGCTTGCGATTTCATAACAGAAGTATATTAACAATAACAAGCATAACTTTATTGTTTTTACATTTCCATTTAAAAACTGGATCAATTTTCAAGTAGTATTTGTAGTTGTATAATTTATTATGCAAACAACATAATCAAAACATGTCCATATACATAACATACATACATTAAAACAACACAACGAACTGTGTTAATTATGGAAAATCTCAATATTATACTTAGAGAATATATAGAATATGCAGGTAGAGAATTGTGTCAATTATGAATTCATTATTCTGAACCAGTGAGTGAATTCAATAATGATGCAGCATCGAAAAATCCGAAACTGAGTGTAAATCTTGCTAATATTGAAATCAATGTCATTTACATATTTATAGAAATAATTCAACCATCGCAATTGGATTATATTTCTAAACGATGCTTTGGAAAACAAAGAAAAAAATATTTTCATTTTAATCGCACCGAGTCAATAATTCTAGCTGAATTTATTGACACGTTAATAATCAACATATCGAGTTATCTTTCACAAAAGCTTTGTCAAACTGTTTGCGTTTAATCGATCGAATTCGAATAAATAAAATAAGTATTCAGCGAAAAGTGTTTATTTCAACAGATAAATATGTTGATCTCAGCGCTGCATGCCCACCACATGGCGAGATCGCAAGCTGCGTGACGGACAACACCGCAGAAAAAACTGTAACATAATCAATAAAATGCATTCTCTGAATGCAAATTTTTCGTCAGAGATTTTCATGAAATATAGAAATAATTACTTGCCGCGCCACTCATTCTTTGTTGTCGTCCATAAATTTATCTTCGCGTCGTAAAATCCGTATTCTTGGAAACACATCGGTAAACGAGATTGCAAAAATTCGATGTATGTTTGAAATGTTTCGCTGAGAACTTTTAATAGCAAAAGAAAACGCAAGAACGATCTGTAAAAAAAAGTTTATTGCTTTAGTGTGCCTTATAAAAAATGTATATCCTATAAAGTTTGAAGCCCCAGAAGCACTAACATTCTTTTCTCTTCTGTTCAGTGCCTATGTCGCATATCGTGGCGTTAGCTGGGAACTCCGCTTATCTTCCCTGCGACATATCAACCGCAGACGAAAAGGACTCTGTACATCTCGTGTTGTGGTATCGCGAAGATATCGGAACATCAGTTTTCAGGTAAGACAGACTAAGGCATTCTGCTCGTAAAAATACTTCGACAGTAAGAAAGACCAATTTTAAAATGGATGAGATTCATTTTCAAGTTTGAAATGTTATAACTTCTATCTTCTAAACTTACGTCTTGCTAATCTCTTTGCAGTGAGATAAATAAAAAAGTTAAAAACTTTCTACTTTTTTAGAATTATCTTATTGATACGGGAAATGTTAAGTCATTCTGTTTTTCAAAATTGAGGGATTTATAATAATAATTAACTTAAATTATTAAGATTTAATTTGAATATCATTGAAAACGACAACATACTACACGCTTATCTAAAATATATAATTCAATTAGTCTCACTTAATTAAAGAAAGTTTGAGTAGAATACATATAAACAGACGCGTTCTTGGCATTTAGTGTAGTTGACTTTTAGTAACGATTACAGCACTATTGGTCAAACAACCAGCGAACTATAGCGACAAGATGTTTTCGAAAATATTCTTAACATTTTTCATTGCCTGTTTGGCTATCAGTAAGTAACAACGTTTCAATAATTTAGAACATACATATGTATTAATAAAAATATTTAATAAAAATCTTCTATTAATAGTGGTTATTAAGAATTATTCTATAGAAAACAAAATAAACACAATATTAATAATAAATTCAGTATAATATATTAATAATTATATTTATAAGATAAATGGAATTTTCAAAATTTTAATTAAATATATTTTCTAATATTATTTATTATTTTCTAATATTTTATGAAATCAAATTGAATGAAATTCATATTAAAAAGTTATGCTATAAAATAATTTTATTATTTTACAGATGTTAGCCATTCTTACAAAATCATTTCTGATAATTCATCAACACGTGAGAAAGTCCAATATGGATTCTTTGATGATGTTAAAGACGTTCCTTATTTCGTTCAGCTACTAATAAATGAAAATTATATTTGTGGAGGAACTTTGATTACCAAAAGTCTCGTTATAACTTCTCCTCATTGTGCTAAAATAGCACAAAGAATGAATAGCACTATTTCGGTGTATGCTGGATCTAACATATTGGGAAAATCTGTTGAAGTAGTCGAGAGCAAGTCTCCTCAAGAATTCTACACTTTGGGAAACAACGTCGCCGCTTTTATCCCGGTAAATAATAAATATATAATGACATTTTAATAGAATTTATTTTATTACATTAAGCAAATGATAAATTATATGTAAAATTATTTATTGTTGTCGAATCGAATTTTTGATCTGACGTTGAAATTTTAACTTTTCAGTTGGTCAAGCCATTTGAGCATGAAATGATCCACAATATAACATTGGCAACCAAACCCCTTAAAATTGGCGACACAGTATACATGAGTGGTTTCGGACAACTCCATCCAAACTATGATGAATATAGTTTTTTTATGAAAAATGTTTTAGGAACAGTAACTATTTGTGATGATGTTGAGATGGAATTATGTATTAAATATTATGACAACGTTAACGTCTGTAGAGTAAGTTTTATATTTCAATTAGTGACTAATTTCATTTTCATTATTCCAATTAATATAATTTCGTCCAAACTATTATTCAGAAATTTTTCTATATTTTTAACTACTCCATCTTAAGTACTTATTTAAGTATAAACTTTTATTTATTATTAACTATTAACAAAATAAAACTATCACTAATAGGGAAATGTCTGAATTAAGAGGTGGTCATAAATGAGGTATTTACCTTATTAGAGTGAATGATTATTAAATAAATATTTTGCATTCTTTACAGGGTGATCTTGGTAACAGTGTGGTGAACGAGAATGGTGAACTTGTAGCTGTTGTCACGGGTCTTAGAGATCATATTATAACACGTGTTAAAGAAGTTGCGGATGTAAAAGTTGGATCATGCACATCTAAAGGAGCCATCTACGCTCCAGTGTATAGAGATGCGAAATTCATCGACCTCGTTATGGAAAAGGAACAGCCGAAAAAATCAACAGTGCGAAAAGTTGTGGTTTATGTTTCAGAAAAAGAAAAAGCAGTTTAATAAAACAAATTCTACAACCCTGATAAAAATGTAAAAAAAATATGTCAACGCAGATTACACTTTGTATTGTATTGTGTGTATAAAAAATCTATTTATTGTATTTTTTGTACAAATTCAAATAATATATGAATCCAAAAATATGTCAAGATGTTTTTTTCTTCACTGAAATTTCTTTTTTGTTGTATTTTGAATTATATTATAACAGTCATTGATAGTTGAAAAATATGTCAAATTTTTATAGATGTATATAATCATGTTTATTAGTATTTTAGTAAAATGTTTTGTTTAAGAATAGACAAAAATATTTAAGTACAAATAACAAATTATGTAAACATTAAAATATTTCTATATTCAAAATAATAACGCAAACATAAATAAAATATTCATTTTTTATGTGAATGGCATTCAAGTGAGCATTTGAGAAATAATAGAATTGATTTTATAACAGTTTAATTTTTAAATAAAATCTATCAGACAATTAGTTTGGAGCATCGCAGTCTTGCTTACATGCTATTATTTATATTTATTTAAATTTAAATATCTCTATTATTGATATACTCGAAAGTACGATTTCTTAAGACAGTCTAGTTACAATATTCTGTCTCTGCCATGATCAAGTAATATGGTAGCTTTACGGTTACTTGATAGAAATTATAAATATTTAAAAATACGTGTTTCATTAATCATTATAAAAACTTGAAATATACTGATAATGAGTAGTAATAGCATATTATGCCACAATGAAAAAAGCTAGTGATTACTTTCTCAACAAGGATGTCCAAGACGCAACGATGCCATATTTACGTTAAGGAGCAGATTTCTGTTACAAGTGCAAAAAACGTAATTTTGTCACAGGGGCACCGAAAAGACGTCTTTTTGATTGATTGTCTCTTGATCTTTTTCAGACCGCTTCACTTCTATCCTCTAACTAGGTGGAAAAATTTTTTTCCGCCCAGCTAGAGGGTGGAAATGAAACCGCCTGAAAAAAATGTCTATCGTACAAAAACATGCATTGATAAAACGTCTTTTCAATGCACTTATAACAAAAAATATAGTACGTTACATGGCCTGGAAAAGTATTTTTATAAACTTAATGAGAAAATTCTGAAATGACTTAAAAGTCATGGGTTTTACCCTTTCATTTTTAATGTATACAATTTACTTTTGAACAAATTGAAAGTTTATCTTTTGATTGACTGATTTTTTTTCGATGTAATAACATGAAAAACATCGTAACCTATTTATCGATTTTATAAATGTTGTATTAATGAGATTTTTATAATGGATTACTAATATTATTCAAAAATTGTTGAACTTGTGTAATGTTGTATTGTATGAAAAATTGTGTAGAATCAAAAGTTAAAGAAAATTTAAATTTTTGATACATTAAATCGTGATATAAACATATGATGTCATCATATTTTTCATAATAAAAAAACTGTTGTCGAGGTTAGGATAAAGAAAAAGATTCTTTACTAGATTCCTATATAGGTTAATGATATATTTATTTTCTATTATTTTTTATCT
>JABFQD010005407.1:0-10738 GCA_022817045.1 Psix sp. ZL-2020
AACCTTACAAATATAATTTTTCTAAAAATATATGACTGCAGTGCCATCCGCAATTTGTACTAATGCAGCATTTTACTTATATTCCTTTATAAAAAACCACAAAAATATGTCTAATCTCATATTTTATTTATAGAGTATTGTATATGTATATGTATATGCAGGGGATTGCATATATCGATTGCAGGGGATCGAAGGAGGCAGCAGTATTCTACGATACCGACAGATTCGAATGGGGTGAGATCAAACGAAGCGCAACAGGTGACTTGCAGAGCATATGACAGCGTGTATGTACAACCAAACATGCTCCGAAACATACACAGCGTCGAGGAGTATCGAGATGATAATACATCAACGTCAAGAAACGATTGTAATTGGGGTAATGTAGTACCTATTTGTAATAATCGTATTAGCGTTCATACAATTGCGGAAATGCTAAGTTATTTTGATGGAAATAGTAACGATTACGACCTTTGGATCAAAAGATTAACTTTGTTATGCGATAATTTTAAAGCATTGGAGTGGCTGCACTCGAGAGCCGAATTTGTTACGTTTTCGAGATTGTTGAAGAATATTGCTACGTCGAATAATGTAAATAAAGTACCTAGTAATAGTAGTCAACAAAAGCCTGTCATGAAAAAATTGAATAGTGCGAAAACGTGTTTTTCTTGTGGCAAGACTGGCCATATCAAAAGTGAATGTAAACAACGAAAATGTTTCAATTGCGATGAGATTGGCCATTTCGCAAATAAGTGTCCGAAAAAAAGGTTGTTATTCGGGAAGCATTAGCCGTCGATGTAGCAACCGGTAAATATAGAGTTGAAGTAATAATGAAAGGCAAACCAATGATGGCATTACTGGATACATGTAGCGACATATCGTTACTGGAGTATTCTGAATACGTGAGAATTGGTATGCCTGATTTTGTGAGCAAGGGTATATTTTTTAAAGGCATTAGGACAGAGTTAATAGAAACGTTAGGCGAAATTGAAATTGTAATCAGTATTGATGGTCGCGAATAGACGGTTAGAACGCAGGTGGTAAAGAATATTTAACTAGAAAAAAACTTTTATTGGGTGCTGATTTCATCAGAACCGTTAAAGTGATCTTTGAGGGACACAAAGTGACAGTATCACCGCCGTTCGCGATCGGCGGAGAGAAAAGTGAAGATACACCTGAAATTTATTGCATTGATGTAGAATCATTGGCTCAGCCCGAAATTTTTGGAATAGATGGTGTGACGGATTCTCACATCAATGATAAGTTGCAAAGTATGATCGACACTTATAACCCGCGAAGATCGGTTAGCGTTGGAGTTGAGATGAGCATCGTGATGAAGTCAGACAAGGTTATATATCAACCACCGAGACGTTTGTCGCCGTACGAGAAGGATATTGTAGATAAGCAAATTGCTGAGTGGCTTGATCAGGACATCATCAGACCGTCAATTTCTGAATACGCAAGCCCGATTGTATTGGTACGAAAAAAAGATGGTTCACACCGGTTATGTGTAGATTTTCGAGAGATAAATAAAGAAATTTTGAAAGATAGATATCCAATCCCACTGATAGATGACCTGATAGACACCCTGCAAAGCGTCAAAGTTTTTAGTACATTAGACCTCGAGGACGGGTTCTTTCATATACCGGTTACTGAGAGCAGCCGTCGGTTCACTTCGTTTGTCGTGCCGAATGGACAATATGAATTTAATCGTGTCCCATTTGGACTATATAATTCGCCTGCTGTGTTTCAGCGCTTTGTTAATGTGGTTTTCAGGGACTTAATGAGAGAGGGCATCGTCCTATTGTATTTGGATGACTTGATTGTTCCATCTGGGAACGATGTAGAGGGGATCAAGAGATTGGAGCGTGTGCTGCAAGTCGCTGAAGGTGCTGGGCTACGGATAAAATGGTCTAAATGTAACTTCTTGAAGAAGTCAGTAGAATATTTGGGCAACATTATTGAGAACGGCATTGTAAAGCCCTCGCCGAGTAAAGTATCTGCTGTATATAGTTTTCCAGTACCAGACAATGTTAAAAAATTGCAATCTTTTTTAGGACTTACCGGATACTTTCGGAGGTTCATTCCTCAGTATGCAGCGATAGCTCGACCACTGACAGATCTCTTGCGAGCGGGTGTGACATTTAACTTCGAGACGGAGCAACGGGACGCGTTCCAAAAATTGAAACTTGTATTAATATCTGAACCAGTTCTGGGGCTATACCGGGTGGGCGCGGAGGCGGAGCTTCATACAGATGCGTCAAAGCAAGGAATTGGAGCCGCACTACTGCAGAGGATGGAGTCTGATGGACTGCTGCATCCTATTCACTACGCTAGTAGGAGAACAACCCGCGAGGAGGAGCGCTATACGAGCTGCGAGCTTGAAGTACTCGCTATAATCAAAGCTATTAAAAAATTCCGTGTTTATCTTTTAGGCTCGACGGATTGTCGAGCATTCCTGCTCACTATGCGAAAACGAGACCTCTGTGTTCGAGTGGCAAGGTCGGCGCTCCAACTGGAGGAATTTCACTATATAATTATTCATCGTCCAGGCAAGGCAATGGCACACGTAGATGCATTGAGCCGACATCCGACATCGAATGTGAAGGCTCAACTAGAAGACCCAATGATCCAGAAAATTGCAGTAGATGTGCGAGCAGGCGGACAACCGCAGTATACATTACGAGGAGAGCTGCTTTATCGTGACGATGATGGAGGCTTGAGGCTGGTGGTACCTAAAGGCCTGCAAACACAGGTGAAACGGAAGGTGCATGAAATAGGTCATTTCGGGACCGCCAAAACGGAAACCAGAGTACACAAAGACTTCTGGGTACCCGACTTAAAAACTAAAGTAGAAAAGGTGCTGCGTAATTGTGTCCCTTGTATCTTGGTGGAGCGGAAAACAGGGAGGCTGGAAGGCTGGCTAAACCCATTGGAAAAAGGTATCATTTCCTTGGACACCTTTATATCGATCACCATATGGATCACCTGGGGCCACTTCTATCTACAGATAAACGGTATTAGCACATCCTGGCAATCATTGACGGATTCAGTAAATTTACTTGGCTATACGCTACGCGTTCTACTGGCACAACCGAGGTAATTAAAATACTGGGGAGACAGTCCGTCATATTCGGCAATCCTCGACGAATTGTATCTGATCGAGGAACGGCATTTACTTCTGCAGAGTTTCGGCAGTACTACAATGAATGTAACATCCAACACCAACTAGTGACAACAGGTATTCCGCGAGGTAATGGCCAAGTGGAACGATTAAATAGAACAATTATTCCTGTACTCACTAAGATGTCATTGCTTGAACCGGCGAAATGGTACAGATACCTAGATGATGTACAGAGATACTTAAATGCAACGATTCATCGGAGCCTGGGATTATTTCCATTTCAGGTAATGATCGGCGTACGGCAGATACAACGTATCCAAGTTGAAAATAAAAAGCAGTTTGACAAGAGAAGGAAAGAGGCAACGCAGTATAAACCCGGCGATTTGGTGGCAGTGAGGCGTTTGCAGCTTGGACCTGGCCTCAAATTGAAGGTCAAATTTTTAGGACCATACGAAGTAGTTCGAGCCCTGAGTAAAGATACATACGAGGTCATGAAATTGGGGTCAACTGAGGGTCCCATGAGAACAAAAACTGCAGCTGATTCCATCAAACCATGGATCAGCGATTGTGAAGACTCTGGCAACAGCGATAGCAACCGAGATGAAAAAGTGTGAGATATATTTAAATACCTGTCTTCGAGGACGAAGAAGATTGGATCAGGACGGCCGAGTTGTCCTGGGGAGGGAGCTGGCAACATCGTCGAAAAATGATTGAAGGGTGGGGCGCTACTGTTGGGGTTTCTTCTTAGACAAACAGAGAAGGTCAGAGATAGACACGCAAGCAAGAGATCAAGTCGGTTCGAAATAACCTCATTTTCCTAATTAATTAAACTGTGTCTCAAATTCGCGATAACGATTGTACAACTTGATTTACAAAGCAATAAATATGATATTTGTACCCCTGGACTCTTTTATCTTAGCCAGAACCCAACAAAACCTTACAAATATAATTTTTCTAAAAATATATGACTGCAGTGCCATCCGCAATTTGTACTAATGCAGCATTTTACTTATATTCCTTTATAAAAAACCACAAAAATATGTCTAATCTCATATTTTATATAACTTACATGGCATTACATAAATATCCAGTTACAGCACCATCTGCAAGTTGCCTTAAATATTTCGATCCTTTCACATTTTCTTATAAATAACTAGAAAATACGACTGTTTCTATATAAAATTTGACTAACATAATTTTTGCGTCAATATGCAACGGCATCAAATCTTGTTTTCAACTCATGTGTTCTAAATAACAAACATTCAAATATGGCTGATTATAGTGAGCATCTAAGAAATATTATTTTTATGAAATATGCGATTGCAGCGCCATGTGGAAGTTGCATAAAACATTTTATTATACTTACAGTTTCTAATTAAAAAATTTAAAAATACGACTCATACTATTTCGCATCTGACAAACATTATTTTTGCATTAAAATTCGACTGCACCTTCATCTGCAATTTGCATTGTATAACTCTTGTCTCCTAAATTTTTAATTAGTAAACGTTAAAATTTGACTGTTTTCATTAGATAGGCGACATAATGATATTTCTTAAACATGTGACTGTCGCGCTACCTTCGATTTATTTAAAATCTTTTAATTTACTTATATGTTTTAACTTAAAATTATCTGATTTTCTGTTTTCTAACAGAAAATCACAAGAATACAACTTTTCATATTTGGTATCTAAGAAACATTATTATTGCATTAATATGCGACTGCAGCATCCTCTGCAATTTGCATGGAATATCTCTTATTTACTGCAATTCTCATTAGTAAATACAAAAATATGACTGTTCTTATTAGTACTGACAAACATTATGTTTACATAAATATGTAACTGTTAATTCGTTAACGGATATCTCTGCAAATATTTGTTTCTCTTTTACTGGTCTTTCAAGTATCGCTCCTAAAATAGTTGTTATGATCGTCGGCAAACATGTACATTTCTCAAACTTATTCAAATGTTTATAACAAAAATTTCCTGAAATATATGTAATCTCATTTTCTGTTTTAGGGAGTGCATCTGTAATTATGTCCTGTACCATTATTTTAATGTTCGGACATTTCAATATTTTTCAGCTTTTTATTTACGTCAATTTCTCGTAATTTTGTAACATTACCTGTATTAGATTCTACTAATTTTTCTTTTTGATTCTTGCAATCAATTTTTTATTTTATCATCATTAACTCCTTAAATCTGAAAGTTTTAGAACCTTTAGTATAGTGTCCATAAGTTTTTCTAGTAAGAAACGGATTCCAAGCTTTTTAAGATGTTATTTAGATTTATTGAATTGGAGAAATGTAATTTACCACTTTCCCATCTTGTGTAAGTAACTTCTCTCGACAAAACCGTTTGAATTTTGCCGATTTCTGTTATTCGTTTGTGAACTATTATTTATTTGTCTATTGTTTGTAGTTTGTCCATCGTTTAGCGTTTGTGTGTTTTAATCATTAAACTGTTTAAAATTTGTCTGCACACTGAAATTGTCATTTGTCTGTCTATTGAAATTCCCGTTAAATTGTTATTTTGTCTGTGAAAGTTTGGATTATTGTTATTTTGTCGTTGAAGTTATTCTCTAAATTTTCTTTCTGTCTTGTGTTGTTGAAGTTATTGTAGAAATTGTCATTTTGTCTAAAATTATTGTTGTTAATTCATTTAAAATTTTTATTTTGACTGTAATTGTTGTTACAATTAAAATTGTTTCATCTGAAGTTAGTTCTATAACCGTTATTTTGTTTGAAATTACCAGTTTGCCTCGAACTATCAAAATTTGCGAGTTGAAAATTATTTCTTTTAAAATGTTGATTTCAAAAATTATTTTCACGATAACTACCCTCTCCAGAATTTCATAGACCATTGATTCTCCTTAAATAATTCACATTGTTGCTTCTCAATAAAGCAACGATATTTTTCCTAGGACTATTTACATCCCCTTCTTGATCCAAAGCACTTAACGAGTGTAGAAAGTTATCTAGATCGAGTCTTCCGCTAAGTGAAATTGTCCTATGAACATCAGAACTAAAATGACAGGGTAAAAGCTTGATGATTTGGAAACTGGAAGGAGCTTCATATAAGCCTTTCGTTAAACTTATCTTTCTTGTGGCGTACTCAACGGAAAAAAGATTTCTTTTTTCCGTTTTTGAACTTTGCTTCGAAAAGTATCTATGTTGGTAATTTTGTCGTAGACGGCACCCAGTTACTGGCTGTACCTTCTAGGCTAGAATTGCACAAATTATTAAATTGGCAGCCTTGAAAATGCAACGCTTGCAAATAAACTTCGAATTCTCGAAAACATTTGTTTAAATTTTCATTGCCAAGTAGGGAAGTAGAGACTCCCCATTTTCTGGCATTACTCTTGTCGCAACTTGGGAACGAAAGCCCACAGACCTTTTCTCTTTGATACTTTCAATCTCGTTTTCATATTTGTAAGCTTTTTGCTTGATTTTTTTAATTCTCTATCACAAAAGGTTGTCCTTTGAGAACACTTTTTACTAGATCCGATGTTTTCCAGACTTTGTTGTTAAGTTTATTTAATCTTATTTCGATTCATCCCGTGATGCAAGAACGCTTTCTCAAATATTTTCTATTTCGTTTGAAATAGATTCCTTAAAAATCTTTTGTTTTGCCTTTTCACTCTCTTCCGTTTTTTTGAAGTTGGTGTAACTCTTATGAGTGTAGAGTTTCGAATATTTTTAACAAATTTGTAACGTTACAGATTTATTTTATATATTAAACTGCTTAGTAACAAAAAACTTGTCTATGCATCAAAATTATGTGAAAATTTTCAGTTTAGAAAAACAGTCGTCTGTAAATTTTATATTTTGCAACAATGCAGTGGAGTCATGGATGCAATAAATATGTTCCACTTTTAAAATAGTCTTTTTTGAAACACTAAAATCATGATTTTGTAAGAACGTAGAATTTAACCCCTGCACCTGTACTGCGATTTTTACAAAATCTTTGAGTCCAGAGCAGTTGTGCTGGGAGACAAAATTTTCTTTTGCGTGCCCAAGGCATTTGAAATTCTTATAGAGCTTTTGTGTTGTTTATTGCAAAAAAGTAAAATTCTATATAGCCAGTGTTACAACTATGAGTGTTGAGTTTCGATATTTTTCAATATATAATAGAGCTTTTAAAAAAAATTAATAGTTGTCAACTTGTTTACTTAATTCAAAACTTCGATAACAACCTAACGAAACGTTATCATGAGTAAATACGCAATGGAGAATAAAATGAAAAATTAAATAAATGAAAAAATGTCCTTGAACCTTGTTACGAATCGGATATTCTCATAGTTATATCGAACTCTGTTTACAGAGACCACAATTGTGCATAACATGGGCACATTCTGCACAAATTGAGCAGAAAATCTTGTGTCTAACACGCATAAATACATGATTTAACTAATTTTCCAAACAATATTTGCGCGTTGCCTTTTTCTCTGTAGAATTAATGTTTCGTTACTGTGGATTGTCAACTTGGATTTGTATTTATACAAATGGTTTTAAAACGTGAACCAAAAGTGTAGTGTAAAAAACTGCACTTAAGTACATAAAATTTGTGATTATCAATAAATGAAATGATTATGCATGATTTATACATTTATTACAAATAGAAATAATAAATAAAATAAATATAAATGAATCATGTATAAATAAATGTTTATAAATACCTTTATAATTTTATAACAGGACTCACTGATTGATACTACTGAAAAAATGACACGCGTTCCGGTTATAAGTTGAGTTTCGAAGTCAATTAAAATACTAATAAATTAAAAATTCTAATTTCTACTTTGTAAAGCTCAAAAAATGTTTTCATGTAATTGACTTGGTCTGGAGTAAGCTAATTGCAACAGGTGTTAATAATAACAAAATTTATAATAGTATTGTTAAGATTGTACATTATTTGAAGCTACTTTTTAAATCTAAAGTGCAAAATCACAAATATCCTACAAGTTGATCTAGTAAGTCATCGATTTTCGACAAAAAGTAAAAATCTTTGACGGTGACGTGAATTTCCTGTAAGCGAAACGAAAACTGAGAGGTTGATGCTTTTTTTTCACTTTGCTTTGTTAGCCGTTGACTCACGCGTCAAAGCTCGGGATCAGCCTTTTGGTTCATGCTGCATCCGTTGTCGTTGTCCAGCGTCATTTCTCCATTACTGCGGACTCCGATATCGTGTAGTACCCAGAGGCGATCCACAGATCACTTCTGCGTTAGACGCCAGTTATTCGTTCCCGGTAGATTTCCTTTTGTAGTGCCTGAGATAAAATTTTTGCTCCGTACAACAAGACTGACTGCACCATCGCCATGTGAAGACGGTGCTTGCTTGACTCTGGTCCGGAAACGTTATCCGTGTAATGATCGCGGTGGTAATCTTCAAAGCCTTGTCGGCCACCAGCTAAATATGGGACCAAAACTAAAGTTCCGTATCCACTGTCACGCCCAGACATGTAAGGTTTGGGATGGTTGTCACAGTTATCGTTTCAACTATCGTTCCAACTATCCTTCTAATCAGTACTAGGATCTCCATCTTTGCATCTGCGACTCTTAGTGAGTGGTCCTCCATCTAGTAACGGATATGTCATTTAATCTGGTTGAGCTTGATTTCTGCAAGCTCGATGGTACGTATCGTAATAAGAAGAATTACACCGTCAGCGTAACAAAGAGCGTAGTGTTTTGTAGCATCTCTAAAAACAGTTGATCATTAGACTATCATGGCTGAACAGCTGGAGGTGTGACAAAATTTCGCAAACGTTGCAAATCTTAAACTAAATGCCAAGATACGATATTTTTATTAGAACTATGTTTGCGAATAATGGCGTTGATCTAATTTGCAGCAATGATAAATTAATATAAGCGTTCAGTGTAGCAGATGATTTTTCCGCTAATAGAATATTTGCTGTAAGTTGTTACGGAAAAATTGAATATTTCGAGAGAGACATTTAATTCATGTAAATAACCATTAGAACAGTTGTGTCAGATATTTGTTGAAGAGCTATTGGTTGACACTACTCTTAACATACTATCCTTATCCTTGGGGCATTGAGGCATACTCCTTGCTACCGCACAAATTTTCAGTCAATCTGGTGGAATGTCTCGACTATTGTAGTTTCAAAAATGTTTTTCAACGCGTTATTACTTTTTTGCTACTTTGGTTACTGCATACATTTTTTATGGAAAAATGAATCTTTCATTTGTTTACTAATCGCTTATTGCTTCTTTCTTTTGCTCACATTGCTTATAGTTTTCTTTTGAGGTTAGACCCCTCGTCGAATTTCTTGTAGACAACAGTATTTCTAATTCATTCTTTTATTAGGACTTTTTGCTGTCCCCTTTGCGATCTCGAGGATCGTGTGTGATTACAAACTAGCAGAGCAACAGACTTAAGCCAGTAAATGATCTGTGCATAGAGTTTTGAAGTTTCATAATTACTATCCGTACAAAATAAAATTATTGCAAGAACTCTATGGAGATAACTTTGATTGTGAATTGCAGTGTTACGAAAAACTAATGTTGATATGCAACAGAAACAGTTTTCAATATTAATGATTCTGTTAATCATTGGATAAAAGAACATCATGCGCAATACTCTCAAAAAATTAACATTTGGGCTGGAATATTGTGTGACTATTTTATTAGACTTTTCTTCAAAGACGGTAATTTGACATCAGGTCACTACGTCAATTAGTTGATTAACGACGTTATACCGGTAATATGAGATATCGTTGGGATGCTTTTGACAATGTTGGTTCCAACAAGTTTAAGCTCAGGTACACTTTGCTTTAATTGTACGTCAATTGCTGTACAATGTTCTTCCTCAGAGGTAGATTGGCAGAGGACGCATACTAAAGTGGGCAACAAGGTCACTTGACTTGAATCATTTTTACTTCTACAGGGGATATTCAAAAACCAAAGTGTACGAAAAGAAATCCAATGATGTTGAAAAACTTTCAGAAAGAAATCGCGAAATTTTAAATGAAACTTAACGTCAGGTGTTACAGAATGTGACCAACGAAGTTAACGTTCCGTTATTGATAAGCAAATGTTCTTATCATAATCAAGCATCCCGATGGGAACAGAAAGCTACTCTGTCCATGTCGTTGTTCCTGGGTAATGCTAAAAGTAATTAATACTTTTGATAAATAAATAATCCACGTCTTGTGTGTGTCTGAATGGAATATTCTCTTCGAGATATTGAACTGTTGCGAGACTGCTGGGACACTTTGTATACAGGGTGGTGAAAAAATCTGGAAATGGTCTAATATCTCGCGAAAATTACGTTGAAATAGATTTTTAAAAATCTATCCAATGACATCAAAAACAACCTTAAATTCTCACCTTTTTTTTGGGGGGGGGGGGGGGGGGTGATCACGGTCGTAGCTACCTCCATGACTACGACCGCTTTTGGCAAAATCCAAACAAAAATATGCATTTTTTTCCAAGAGGTGATTTTGATTTCCCTTTTTTAAATATGATTTTATGTTCATTGGTAAATTTACTTTTTTTTTTTCTTTCTTTTTCCCACTCAATATAGGGAACACGGCGAGGCGGGAAAGCGTTTCACTACTCCTGGTCTCCGTCTTCTCCAACACAAAAGCGAGTAT
>JABFQD010005408.1:0-10737 GCA_022817045.1 Psix sp. ZL-2020
TTTTAATTAAAAAAGGCGTTTAATCTTTTAAGGGTATGATAAGGCAATTAATAAACACTTACAAGATGCTAGGAAATGCCTTACAAGTTAAAAATTACAGTGCCTTACCATACACAGCGTGACGTGCTTCACGGGTTCCATAAAAGTTTTCCACACAAGGCCCTTACCATTTGAATAGACAGAATTATAAGTTCCTTCTGTATTACTAAGGCAAATTTTTACTTGGGGTGGTATAGACGTTTTGTAAATAAATTCTCAAGTCCAGTATAAAGTTTACTGAAGTTACTCTGAAAGAATCAACCTTGGAATTGGATTGAAGAACAGCAAATGGCTTCTGAGGATTTGAAGTCTGAACTTGCTAGAGCTCCTGTTTTGGCTTGTCCTGACATCGAGTTACCATTTGTCCTTCAAACCGATGCCAGTTCATATGCTTAGGTGCAGTTTTGACACGAACTGTAGATGGCGATGAGCGTGTGACTGCTTTTGCAAATCAAACGCTCAAAGACGCTGAACGTAACTGTACGACACCGTTTGCGTGGTCAAGGACATGATACCAATCTATATACTGGCAGAGGAGCGGGCAGCCATCTGCCCGCTCATCCTAGCCAGAATCTAGAGTAGAATCATAGCCATCTTTAACGGCGACTTCAGTCAAACGGCCCTCGTGAAGTAAGGTTCCACGGGGGATTCTCGGTGATAGACGTAGGGTTTAGTGTGCGCAAATGCATTTGTGCACAAAAATACACACACACACGCAAACACTATTTGAAGATATTTTATCTCTGTCTTGTTTGCAATTATATGAATGATTTATTACCTTAAAGCTGTGTACATTTAAAAATTTTATATTAAACATTAAATTCATTTCTATTTATCAAAATGTAAAAGTTAAAAAAATATGATGAATTATAATAATGAAAAAGAATTTATATCGCATAAGAGAAACAAATCAAAAAGCCTGGTGGCAAAGATGCAAAGGAAGATACATATAATGTTCTTAGTGACATTTTTATCCCTGATTTCGCTGTCGAATGCTCGTGGAATGGGCGAAACAGCAATATTAATATTAAAAAACTTAAAACGATTTATGTAATCAGTGGTAAACACCTTATGAAAATGAATTGCATAAGATCTAATTTAACAATTTGGTCTATAAGATAAATAAGATTATACATAATTAGGATTTTACATAAGTTTTCATATAAGATCGTGCACGAGTTGAACAATCATCGAGGATCCCTAATAAGTTCTTATGTGAGATCTTATATTAAAAGTTTGTATCAGTTTATGTAGTTGAATCATATCATGTGAGATCATGTGAGATCATGCGAATGATCTCATGTGAGATCATTCGTTCAACAATTATCGAAATAAGCATAAGGTAAACAATTTGCTTACGTAAATAAAGGATTCTTTATCATTTTCATGAGATTTGTGTAAGATCTCATAGAGCATTTTAAATATTTCATATATTACATTTTAAACATTTTGAATGCTGATAAAACTTCTTGTGTAAGATCTCATATAAAAACTCGATGATCATTGAACTTGTATAAAATTTTCCATAAAAATCACCTTGGAAACTGAAACAATATCTCATGTCTGAGCTTACCGAAGCTCTCATATGAAAAACGTTACTGAATCCTCAATAGTGTAATCTGACATGAGATGTTATGTTTTTCTTTATTTTGATCTTATGTAAACCCTTTTTCATAGAGTATCTCATCATATACTGAAAAAAATCCTATGCTCAAATAGTTCCCAATCATTTATTCCTAAAATTAATTTTCATTTAGAAACTCTTAGCAGCATCGGCGATTCGTTAACGGTCAACGCAATCTAGGGATATATACAAAAACGGTTCGACCCCGCTAAGGACCGAATGAGAAGAATAAATCTGGACTGGGTACCAAAAAGGCCAAAGCCACAAAAAAGCAAGCAGTGTATCGTCATTAGTATTAAGACGAAATTTCACAGTTTTATGCTGTATCACAAAAAATTACACAACAATTTGTATTTATTTTGATAAAATGATTATTAATCATTCGATTATCGATAATTTCCATACCCTCAACTACCCTAAGGGAACGTCCTCGTTAAAAAAATGTGTATTGATATTAAAAAAAATTTATATGTTGATGAATAAACCATTTTAAATAAGTTCATTTGAAAATTTCTCAATTAACGTTGAATACTAACCATTGAAGGAACATTGATGGAATCTTATATTAAAGATACAGTTCAATAACATTTCTTCCAGTAATTGAATATCAAATTTTTGCGAGAAAAGATAATTAACTTTTTCTTAAATATAACATGTCATCAAAATCGTTAACATTAACTTGTCAACGTTGATTTAACTAATTTGAACCAGACAATTTACGGTTAATTAAACAATGCCTATTTTATAATGAGAAAAATTGATACAACATTTATGCTTCGAATGTAAAACCTTCGAAAAAGAAACGTTTATCAATTTGTTAGTATAAAGCAATCTGTTAAGCGGAAAAACTGTGCTTTTTTAAGAATATTACTAAAATATAAGAAAGAAAATTTAATTTACATTATAAAATTATTGTATGATTTTATTATTTCATCATTTTTCAATACAAATAATCTTCAGTAACGCGAGCTTTCTTTTATTTGTTTGTTTCATTTCGAAAATCAAACTCAAATCTCTTTCTCTCGGTGCACTCAGTAAATTACTGATTGAATCGTAAATTGGAAGATTCAGAAAATTGTGATTTGAAAGTGGTTTTAAATATGTCATCCATAGCTGCTTAAATTTGAAAAAGAAATTACGTAGGATATTTAAAATTGCTCGTATTTCTTCAATCCTACAAGTGCTGGTAAAATTCATTTTTGCAAAAAATCAGGATTTTCCAAATTCTTTCACAAATGTTACTCCTTAAATGAATATTACTTTCTTAAATGAAAAATTGCGAGAACTCAAAATTGCCACCGATCAAATGCTTTGATGTTTCTTTGCGGAAGTATAGAGATATCCTTGTTGCACCCAGGAGATTCCCTAATTTGCCCTTCTAGTTCTCGTTATGGCAACTCTGCGGAAACTCTAAGATTTTCAAAACTGTTATCTCTCTGGTATCACATCGCAGCAGAAATCGAGAAATATTTGCTTGCCTTTTGTTTTCCTTTTGCGAGTATTGATCGCTTTGCTCAGAGTCCTCCGAGCATCAGCATATTTTTGCCTAAGTACAGCAAATGTTGGTCGACCTTTTGCTGACTGTGAGCTTGTAGGCATCTTTTTCAGAGTTCAGCAATCTCCTCATTCGACCAGTAGACAGGTCTGCGTCCATTACCAACGGAATTGGTTTAGGCCTGACAAGGCCCCGGCCAACGCCCCTTCGCCACCTCCCAATGCGTGAAGCCCAAAAAACGTGCGGAGAGAAAAGGCAAGTGAGGTCGGGATCGCCATTCACGTTTCCTTAGACCTTAGCAAGGTGAAGCGGGGTGGCAGAGGAAAGGCCCTGAAGCGCTGGGTTCGGTAGAGAGCACACTGATAGAATGCGGTTTAATTTCTTTAATATCATAAACAATAAAAACGTTAAATATTTAACAATATAATCTCCGAGTCTTGTGTTGAACAGTAATTAGAGATAATAGAAAAACGCAGGAATAGTTACTAGAGTAAAAAAGAAAGAGAGCTGCGCCGATAACAAAAGAAAGAAAAGAAAAGATAAATTGCATAAAGAGAGCGAGACAGAGAGAGAGCTTACGAAGACGGAGTTGCGTCAGCCACACTTCGTCCTCGCCGTCGCCAAAGATCGCCAAAAGGTCCAAGGTAAAGCCAGTTATTGCCTCCGAAGCTCGTACAGACTTAAATAAACACGAATTTAAATAAAGCAGAATAAGTTTGGCATATCAATAGCGTGACTTTAACATGGCTATGACATGGTCATAGCCATGTTAATATACGGTCATGGCAATATGGTCATGGTAATATACAGTCATGGCAATGGCATAGCAAGGCAGAGCAGTGGTATGGTAATGGCCAAGCAATGACATAGCAATGACAGCATAGCATTAGCATGGAAATGGCATGGCACTTACGTAGATGTGACATGGCAAAAACATGGCACTGATATACCAATGCAGTACTCGGCCAATGATATTCAATTTTCCTGGTATTGCCATGCTACTGGTCTGACACTGCAATATTGTTGGAATCTTTTTTGCTTTTAAATATTGATGAAATATTGTTGGTTGCCTAAAGCAAATCTTTTTTGTATATTGATTATGTATAATATTTCAGTGCGGCGAATTGTACGATGAAAAGCTTTTTCACTAGTAATAGTATTTTGTTTTTTTCTTTATTGAACGAAGAAATGACATAGGCTTCAAACTAAATAATTTTTACAACTAAACCTCCTTTCACATTTAAGTTTATGACAATACATTTAGCACACTATTTTGTAAATTTTGTTTAAAATTGTTTTGGTTTCAGATTATAACCAAAATAGCAAAGTTTAAGTGTTTCGACGTTTTTCAAATGTAATTGTACATTTAAAAATCAATAAACAAATTTATTTAATTGATTTAAGTGTAATTACATTAGCTATTTCGGCAACAATCCGTTTTTATATTGTGTTTGTGAGAAAAGTCAGGATGTGCTCAGTTAAGGGAAGATGTACTTTCAACAACAGTTTCTATAAATGATAATTATGTTTTTATTTCTGCATTTCATTAGAGATATTTTTTGTATTTACTACATTTCGAGATTCGTTCTTCTACTCATAGCTTTAGGAGATTTACCTGTCCTTACACTTTCGGAAAATATGTCATTAGGACAAAACATTTGCGCAGAGGAGATGCAGCAACAAACGAAAATAATGTTATTGTTAAGAAGACAAAATAAACATTATATGACGAAGGTCAGTACATAAATAAAAAATTAAATTCGAGTTTATTTCATTTTCTATCAATACATGATACTAGAATTCAATCATGGATAAAAAACAGCGGTAATTTTGAAAGGTCACTTTTCACGGTGTTAAGCAATTATTATCACTCTTGAAGAACACAAATAAAGTTTTATTTATTACAGACAACCGTCATTTCGAAAATTATGTTTACAACACGATTCGCAGATGCAGCCTGTGCAGAGAGCATTACAACGATTATTAATTCCTTAATGACGAAAGGGTCAAACTTCAATCATTCGCTATTCCCGTTTATCACTCGGAACAATACAAAAAAGCATCGTCAACTCAAGAAAAAAAGTCATACATTGCCACTTGTGCAGAGAAATTATGCGTAAAAAACCAGTGACGGATAGTTACAATTTAAAGATGAAAATACAAAGGACAAAATAACCGCTTGGCTTGATAAAGAGCCTTTCTTTTCAACTCCCAAAAAAATGTACGTCGTAATGTTTTACAAATTAAAAATACTTCTTCCGTGGCATGCCACACAACAACTTCTATTGATTGATTAAAACTATTTAAAGAAAAACTCAGTTTGTTTTCTCTTGGAGGAAAATTATTCGCGTTAAAACGGAATAAAATTTCTTTAAAAAAATACAAGGAATACTCTGTCAAATATACTGACGTTAGAGGTTTATTTGATTCAGTAAAATGCTAGATAAATGCCATAAAAGAGCGAAGTATGTCTTAGTTTTTTTCTCGGTTAGTATAAATGCTGTCCAAGCAATAAATACCTATAATATATAAATGAATAATACTTGGTGACAGCCTTTGTATTATTTTCGAACATTAATTGGCACGAATTCAGAAACTACTTTGATTCTCGTTAAGTAAGCTGTATCTTTGTTTGAGGCAGTTAGTGCTGACATTAGATTAATAATTTGTGATCAAGCAGCGCCAAAAAGATTTACTTTATTCAGCAAAAAAAAGAAATTGTTTGAATGTAAGTACAATCATTTTTGCGATGAATGTTGAAGAAAAAAATTTGCATGCTCGTTTAGATTTCCCTCCGTTGATTAAAAGATTGATTTTTTGAGAAAAAATAAAAAATTTATATAAACTCGGAAATTATTGTCTGCATGGATGATTCTCATAATATCTGGGACTACGTCAGAAATCTGTCTTTTTCCCAGCTATTGTCTCATATTGTTAAAAAACATTTTCATCTCAATGATTTCGAGCTGATGAATTTCAAACGAGCTTTTCAAATAATAAGCCACAATTTTTATAATGTCATGCGATTGGCTCAAAATGAAAAAATTTTGCAATCAACCACATGGAAAGCTTCAATAATATTTTCAGAAGGTACATATCAAGTAATTTATACTATAAACGTTTATAGGCTAAATTCTGTTAAATCCTCTAAGCAGGCATTATCTTATAAAGAGTATACAACATACAATTTATTGTATGACTTTGTTGGATGGTGTAAAAAATGGAATATTGCACCATGTAGTATATCCAATGCAAATTCTAGAATAGAACTTCCTTGTATGAATGAATTAATTATGTCTGTAATTTCCGTTCTTTACACTTGGAAAGATATGTCTCCAAATTTCTCAAGATTTGAATTTGCTACTTTATTGGTAAGTCGATATTCGATGAATATGATGAAAATAAATAGAAATGTTACGTGTCTACCATCTCATGCCCTAATAAATGAAAACTTAACATCTGCTTTCAATGAAATGAAATATAACACCAATGATAAATATCCCGAAGAAGTACGTTTACTAGATGAAGAATGGAATGGCGAATACACTGCAGAACTTTTCGATAAAACCTTATCAGGAGACACGGCAGTGTTTCTGGCCAAGCACAAAAAAAGGCCAGAGGTAAAGCCGTGTTACTATTCACGAGACAATAAGTGCCAGTTTCCACATTGAAAAAAGTCTGAAATTTTGCTCTTCAAACACAAAAATACTTATACTATCGTGCTGGCATGCTCGAGCTGAAAAAATTCAAAAAGCTAACAAATATTGAAAATTATCAAAATTATGAAGGGTCAAAATATATTTAATTCATACTTTTTTCAAATTCAGCGTTCGGACGTCCAGACGAAGAGATTGTTTTTTATTAATATTTACGGTATAAAGATTCTTTATTTTGTGGATTTTTATGGTTTTATGAATATTTTTATGTTATGGTGTAATCGTATATGGGCTTGGTTCATATTAATATGTTTATACTTGATTACTTAACGACGTAATTTTAATATTTATTTTTTATGGTTTGATGTCTTGATAAATTTACGGTTTTATTGTTTTATGGTTTCATACTTTTATGATGTTTATGATTTTATTGTATGATTTCGTGTATATGGTTTCATTGTTTTTCATGGTCTTATCGGATTTAACATTTCAGCGATTTTTTTATTATTATACTATTATAAGAAATTGATTTTATTTAAGAAATTACATTTCAAGACCTCACATGACCCCCATATGACCACCATGTGACCAAAATTTGATCCCCATATACTTTTAATGATCTTTTTATTTCAATTTCAATTGAAAATAAAAAATACAAACATAATAATGAACGAAACTAAATGATCAAATGAACTTACCTAAGTAAAGTTCGATCATAACTGAGCGTGATTTTCGTCCGAGTAGATAGAATGTAGTTATTTAAAGTAACCGATTCTGACATAAATATTTATAAGTTATTTATTATTAAGATAAATCTATATATATTATTTATAGATATAATTATATGAATACTTATTGTTTAATAAATATTATCAAATAAAACTCTTAGAACTGAAAGAAAATAACTTATTGGTGAAACGATAATATGTTAGAACCATTTGATTTTCTTAGTGTATAGAATGCAATTAGTTTAGACATAGTTTTGGAAATTGAACTGAACCCAACTCGTTGAGATAAGCCAGTGCTTTATTATTATTAACACGTATCAGAATGTCTTGAGAATGGAATGAACTAGCAAAACATCTCAAGGCATACTCGATAGCTTTCAATTAAAAAAAAGTATTAAAGTTTTTCTCATTCCGTCCACCAAATATGAGAATTCAATTACCTTTAAAAGTACCGCATCCTAAGAAAGATGGTGAAAAAATAGTAAAAAGGTAAGAGGGATCTAGATATATTCTAGCCTGATGATTTCTTAATCCACCAATTATAATCAGGTTTTAGATCGATAGAATAAGTAATTTTAGCTTGATAATAATTTTTTTACTTCAGGCATGCGAGGTATTTTTGTCTGTCGAAATTACAAATGCACAAAAAATCATGAGGTACTATTCTACAGACAGTGTTTCAGTAACTAATTAAGCTGTCGAAATTGCAAATTGTGCAAGATATTGATATACTCAGTCGTAAAAGTTTTTGTAAAGGGGTCGATCTTTTACCCTCCGGAAGAATTATTTTCATGCCTACTGAATGGGAAAGCCTAGAAATCGCTGTTCTTAAGTTGGACTTAAATTAGATTTTGCATAGTTTATCACAAATCTCAACCATTTCAACAGAGTTATCGTCGAAGTTATGTTCAACAAGCACTCATTAACAGTATCACCAAATAGTAAAAACTCGTCCAAATAAACTACTGATAGGAATCCTTTTTCACGTAAAAAGGAAATTAGTGGTTTGATCATTTTTATAAAGATATAAGGAACAGATGATAATCCAAACGAGAGGACAGTAAATTCATGAATATTGCTTTTAAAACTAAAACGTAGACACTTTTAATGATTCTCATGGATTCGTATCAATGAATAAGCGTTCTCTAGATCAATAGATGTCATGTAAAAATTCTTAGAAACTAGGTAAGAAACTGTCTTCTACTCTTCCATCTTGAAATGATTATAAACTACGTATTTGTTTCAAGACTTTAGATTTAAAATAAATCCTTTGCCCCCTAAAGATTTGTCAATTTAAAAAGATGGAGATAAGAACTGGTCCACGCAAGATTCAGCTTTTCTAACAGCTCCTTTTTGTAAAAGTCGTTCAATCTCTTTCTGACAACTTGGTTCCTCGACTTTACTCAACCTTGACTCGGCTAGGTATGGACGGCACGGTGGTGTCTCAATGAAGACAATTTTATAATCCGAGACCGCGTGTAAGATTACTGGATCAGAAGTGATCTCCAGCGAAAGTTCCAGTGACGACTCACTCCTTGGTGAAGTTGTCTTGCCTGGCGAGGCGCCTGTTAAAGTTTCCGGGCAAAGTTTCTCTGAGATTTGAATGGAATATTTCTTCCATTTTGATTATTTTTTACAATTGGTGGATTGGATTCCGTTAAGGTTTTGACTAGATTATCTGCCGCCGACGCATCACTCATTTTGTTTAAAAATTATTCGCTGAATAATTTCTTGTCATCAGGCGTGTTGTTTAAAGCATTCTTTGTTGAGAACATAAGCATAGGAGTGATAAGAACTCGACGATTCTTATAAATATGATGCTGAATATGGGATGATATTCTGCTTGCATCGCTCGCAAGTTCGAAAATTCGTTTATGATTCCATTAATTGATCGGTTTTAACAATTCTCTCACTAAATTTGTCTGTGCTGAAATGGCTGCGCCTACAATGTCCTGGGTTATCACATGATATTCATCACGCTCTAATGAGGTTGTTGGAATCGCTTGACGCACTTCAGAATTAAAAATCGGAGCCTTGGCTACCTCAAGATTTAACGGTATTGGATATTTCTTCAAAAGAGTACCTTTCGTTTCTTTTTTTAAGCAATGTGGGCAGACGGTTGTCTATCTCTCAACAATTATGTCGTGTACGGAAGGACTGGCGGCCATTTCTTTATTTCTTCCGGAGCAAAAGAAACATCGCGATTTCGGTTATTACTTGGATTCGCATTGGGCTGATTTCTAGAGATTGCCTCGGTAGAAACGTCAGAATTTTCAGAATGATTATGATTAGAATCATCAAGGAGTACTTTTTGTGTAACACTCGGTTGTTCTATTAAATGAACTTTTGATCGAACTATGTAATCTGGAAAGGATTCAACATAACATTGTAACGAGCTGTTGTCATTAAGAACCTTTAAAAGTTTGGTTAATTTTCCTTTGAGGTTAGAAATTCTTTCATCCTGAGTCGGATGATATGTCATCTATGAAACATGTGATAAGGATCGCTGCGAATTCTTTTTCATCAAATTATGATCGCGATTACGGGAACAAGATCTAGATTGCGAACGTTTTATCTCATGTTTTCTTAAATGTCGTCGTCTAACCTCGCGATCGTTTGACTGAGAACGCTCATGTCTTTTTAATTTTCGTCTCTTTTGATCCTTTGAACGATTTCTAGATCTATGATCAGCAGCTTTCTTTGTTTCTTGACGGGAGCTTTAAAATAATTGTGAGGAATGAATGTGATAATGAATGTTTTTAATTTTATGGTATCCTGGTATGATGGTTTTTTATGTTACCTTTGCATTGTTCTATGGTTTTATGGACTTATGGTTTCATCATTTCAATGTTTTTAAGATACATTACACCAAATACATCAGTGAAATAGAAAAGGGTATTATAAAATCTTTATTAGGCAAAAACCATTGTTGAGAAAATGTGTTCTTTAAAAATTTAATCTTTAATGGATGATTAAATTAATTAACAATCATGAAATAAATAGATCATCATATGAAAAAATTTAGTAAAACTTGATAGATGTGCCAAGTACAAAAAAATGCATTCTACGAAATATCGTGCATGCATCTAAACATTGATAGAATGTTATGATATCACGATTTCTTAATAATAATCAAATAAATTAAAGAAAACGTGATAGAAAAAGCTCTGAAAATTAAAAGTAAGAACTAAGATC
>JABFQD010005409.1:0-10737 GCA_022817045.1 Psix sp. ZL-2020
AATCATCCTTTTTTCACTTACTATTATTTACTTTATTTGATTAAAATTTTGATTTGTATTGTATTATTCTCTTCAAATTACTGTATGTGATTATTTATATTGTTGTCGATTTTAGTAATTGTAAGTAATTGTATTTACTTGAGTTGAAATGTTGTCAAATTATTTGAGTTCGGATTTATAACTAATCTATTCTCGCCAGATATCTCTTTCTGTATCTGATTGGCTGCAGTCTAATTCTGATTTATTTTATAATGAAATCTTGTGAACTGTACAGTATCTTAGTTGCCGATGGATAAGACCTTTTTTCTCTCGTATATGTAGCATGCCTTGTGCTTGCTTTGTTTGCAAAATACCATTTGTCCGGGGAAACAAATATGAAAATTGCGGTAAACGCTTTCACTTGCGTTGTGTCAAATTCAAATTCACGAGGATTGACCGATTAGACTTGAAGTGTGTTTTTTTATGTCAAGTGGCGTCGGGTCCACTGTGTCTCTGACGGTGAATCTGAGGATCTTGAGACTCTTATACCTCTTGCCCCAACTGAAAAAATCCGTTCGTCTCGTTTCTCGCGTACAGACGATATGTCATTCTCATTAAATGAAATCTCCAAGACCGTGGGTGACAATGGTTTGTCTGAAATCAAGACTCTTCTTTTAAACGTCACTGAAAAATTCGAAAAAGTCGTTTCTGATTTGAACTAACTGAAACAACTTAAGTCTACAGTCTTGGGCATCGAATCCAAACTCGATGCAGCTATTACTATTGGCAAACGTAACTTTAGTGATATCACTGTTTTATCTTGCTCATGTTGTGAACTGAATAATCGAGTTGATAAGACCGAGGAGTGCTTGGCATCCCTGCAGCGTCTGGTGAAATCGAACTCCCAGCCTTTACTATCATTAAATGCTCCGTCTTGTACAGACTGGAGTGGTGAAATAGTAATCACGGGCTTTGATGATGCATGTGTTGGCGAACCTCTTCAGCTTATACATAAACTTGCTGTTGTACTTGGCATACGTCTCGATAAAAATTTTACTGACAACTTGTCTGTACTCCCTGTGGTTCGGGGCAAGGATCGTATACTCATTGTTGCATTTCTGTCTAGATACGAATGGCTTAAGGCCAAGAGATCTAAGCGAGATGTTTTTCTATACGAAATTGCTTCTTGTAATGATAAAAACAAGATTTTCATAAATGAAAGATCTACGGCGGTTGAGTGCAAAATACTTCATGATGCCAAGAAATTCGCGCGTGAATATAATTATAAATATTGCTGGCTTAGTAGTAGATAGGGCAAGTTTATATTCGTAAAGACAATAATTCTCCAGCCCTTAAGTACCCTCAAAACTTCCCTAACCCCAATCCAGTGACATCGACCTTATCTCAAGCTAGTTCCAGTGCTCAAATATCTACCATGAATTCACCTGGTAATTTTTTAGACCGGGAAACTCAGTTAGAAATACAGATAAAATCCGAAACAACACCACCCTGAGTAATGATATTCTCTTAGGCTACTGTAACGCCCAGTCACTTGTTTCGACTGCTCATCATGTTGCATTGCAATCTCTGTCTGTAGATAAACAGTTTCACGTGATTGTCGTTACTGAGACCTGGTTGCATGATACCGTCCCAGATAATAAAGTATCTCTTCATGGCTCTATCAGTCATTTTGATGTTCTCGATTCATCCCCGTCTGAATAGTGAATACCTCATAATCCGTCGTAAATTTCATGAGATCTATCTTCTTTTGGCAATAGAATACCGTCCTCCTAATGTTCCGCTTCTTCTTTCTTTCGTTGATGTGTTTAATCGTTTACTTCCGTTTTATCGTAATTTCATTGTGTTTGGAGATTTTAACATTGACATGCTCCTGGTTCCCGCTTTATGAAAGAATTCATTCTTAATCGGTCCAGTTTTTTGCCCCAACATTCTTTCTAAACATCATACTAGCTCATCTCACACATTTTTAGACCTTTTTTTTCAGATTCAAACTCTAATATTATATCATTTCATCAATCAGGATCACCTTTTCTTTCTGGTCATGAATTGTTGGAACTGAAATACGCCTTATCTATTCCATCACCTACAATGAGAAGTATTAGATATAGAAATTTCAAAGACGTGAACATTACTGAACTCGTTAATATTTTTTCTAGATATATGAACATTGAAGATAGTGTTATGAGAAATCTAGATTCAGCTATCTCCAGGCTAAATGATAATGTCCTGTGCGCTATTGATACTTGTGCACCAGTGGTAATACTTAAACTTAAAAATCCCCCAGCACCTTGGATGACCCCTATTATTAAAACACTGATAGATTATAGGAATAAGCTTAGGAATTATTTCAGAAGTTTTGGCTCTTCCTATCATTTTTTGCTTCGAGGGCAATCTAAACTTGTGAATTTACTTGTCACCACAGCTAAAACTAGCTTCTTTGAAAATAGAATTTCAAGTCTTCATCATCGACACGACTTTAGATTGTTGTGGAGGGAGTTTAGTGCACTTAGGGTTGTTGCTTCTAGAAGTGCCAACTTTTCTTTAATGGTTTCGCCGGATGACATCAATGACATTTTTATTTCATCTGTAGAGCTACTCAGAGAATCCTTTTCTGAGCTGCAGTCATCAGGGATTGTGAATGCAATCCGTCCTGATCATGCAGATTTCTCATTTACCCTGATTAGACAAGAAAATATATCTAGAATTCTCAATCGCATCTCCACCAAATCTTTTGGTGTTGATGAAATCCCTGGTTACTATTATAGAAATCTTCCACCATTTATACTATCTTATTAGGCTACAATCATGAATATCTTTCTGCAACAAGGCTTATTTCCCTCTATTTGGAAGTCAGTTATTATTAGGCCGATTCCTAAGATCACGAAACCTACACTGCCAAGTCATTACCGTCCCATTTCTTTATTATGTTCTTTATAAAAAATTATGGAAGCTCTAGTCTATGAACAGCTCCTCTCGTATATCACACCTTATGACTTATTAAATCCTATGCAATCAGGGTTTCGTAACTTTCATTCCACCCAAACTGTTCTTCTACGCGTCATAGATGTTATCCGAGATGCAAATAACAATCAAATATTAATTCTGTTTGATTTTACTAAAGCGTTTGACTTGGTAGATAATAACCTGCTTATCTCTAAGCTTCGTGAATTTGGTTGTGCGGCGGAAGTGATTCGTTGGTTTTCAAGCTACCTTAGTCATTGAAAGCAGGCTGTTCTTGGTGCTGATGGAAAACTATCTAGATGGAGGGCAGTGCATTCAGGTGTTCCTCAAGGCTCTGTCCTCGGACCACTAATGTTCTCTATATTTATCAACGACATCTTTCGCCCAATTAAAAACTCAAGACATCACCTTTATGCTGATGATTTGCAGATGTATATTTGTATAACATTGTTCGATCTGTAACACGCTAAAAGCCACAATATTGAATAAAATTAGTTGGAATGGAGAATGATCAGAACATCTAAAGATTTTTAACGGCTTCTAGTCAAAGAATCTGCGTGTAACTTATCTGATAAAATCCAACTCGGACGAAGATTACGGATTAGGTAATTAAGTATCAATTTTATAATGTGTCACACGGTTGCGAGCGGGTCGGACTCCCGTGTGATTCCGCAGGGTAAGAATAATAATTTAATTAATAAATGAGGGACAAGACCCTAATCGCGAGTACGGCAGTTGACGGCGACGTGCGCGAACGGACGATTTGAGCGCGCGTTTTTCCGGCGCTTGACGAACAAAAACAAATAGAAAGAATAGCTTACGTTGTTGGGGACGTTACAGGCTATTAGTCGGGGTGGCGAGGGTGACACCAAGTCGCACAGGAAGACCAGAAAGGGTTCAGGAACAGCGGCGGTCTGTGACATCTGGCAGCGGCGATCGGCTGTATCTCTGCCAGGTTATCGTCATTGGCCAAAATCAGCTCCGGTCGTGAACAGCTGTTTTTGGCAGTTCCGCGGATCAAGTAACATCGATTACAAATGATTAAATCGTCATTTCAATTTTATTACAGCGTGGATTTGTAGAAACATGGAAACAAATTTATGAATTCTGGTTGATTTTTTCTATATGTTTCTTCATTATATGATTTTTTTTATGATCTGTTATTTTACTATTAGAAATATAAAAAAACCTAATTATAATATCTGACCGCAATTATCATTATAAAATATTGAATTGATATGATAATAGTTTTCTGATCGTATTTTAAATCCATTTTTAGTTTTACGAGAAATTTTGAAACCAATTAAGGAAATATTTTGACCACATCAGACTTTAAGAATTCTGCAGAAGAAAAACCTTTTTATTGAAAATCTTTAAAAGAAAAAAAAATTATGTCTTCAGTTTTGAAAAATTAAAAATTCAGTTAGTAGTAAAGTACATTAACAGATATTAAGGAAAATAATATAGTATATTTGTTATTCAGATGTAGATGCTCAATCGATTATGAATGAATGTGATGAAGAGGTTCTAGAAGCTTCAAATAAGAGTATCAAAAATAAAAAAAAATTATATATTCATTTATAGTTTATGTGATACAAAAATGCGTAATTTGAATAACGAATAACGAATTTGAATAAAAATTAAAATGAAGAATTCTACTTTTGTCAGAACTCTTTGCAAAATAAAGACGATATTTTCTTTATCTTCAAATCTTGAATACATATGACGGGCTAACAACGGGGTATTTATGACTTATTTTCGAAAACTGCGTTTAATTTTTTTTCGGCAAAAAAAGAACTTTTTTTTATTAATTATTTTACTACACTATTTGTAGTCGTTCAAAAGTTATGCTTTTTTTTAGTATTTAGGTGCTATTGTTTTAATGTGCATTTCGAATTCCTTAAATATGTTGATTCTAATGGAACCAGATATAAATTATATGTTTTCAAACGTTCATGTTAGTTTATGAATTAATTTCACCAGTAATATAAATTATTTTGACTCTTCAAGTCTCAATTTCTATTACTTCGAACCTAATTTTTAAGAAAATAATAAAAGAAAATGAACTCAATTCTTCTTATCAACTTAAATCATGGAAACACAATTTTAAATAATTCAAATGAAAATTTTTTTTTGTGTTGTGCAAACTGCCTCAGTTTGCTTCGCAGGATGTTTTACTAGAATGATAAATTCAGAATAGCTTTCAAATTAGAAGTTGAGGTTTAAAAGTTAAGTTTTTTAAATTATTAATGAAATAATGAAAATGGAATACTAATAAATAAATCAAATTTGAAAATGATTTTTCTTGTGGGTGACCGACTTGAGACCAAAACGGTTTACTTAATTAATACTTTTTTTGTCTTTTTTCTGTCTTTCTTTTTTATCTTTTTTCTGTCTTTCTTTTTTATCTTTTTTCTGTCTTTCTTTTTCATCATTTTTCTTTTTTTTCTTTTAAATCTAACTTTTAGATTTTTTTTTATCGTTATATAGCTTTCGCTAACGCCTAACACTAGTATTGGGGCTTACGCTAACACCTAACACTATATTGCGGCTTTCGCCATCAATTTCTTTGCTTTCACCAGCATCTTCCTATAAAACAAAGAATTGCGGCTTTTTCCAGCTAAATAAACATAAAATGGTTATGATCTTGTATTCCGCGGCTTTCGCCAGCTCTTGGGCCCTGATGACCCAGATGAACACATTCATCTGCACGTATATCCACATTTCCTCTCAAGTATACTTGTGTCAACTTTTATATTCACATCGTGTCCAAACTGACATTTCTAAATAAATCTTGTATTATTTTTTGACGTTTTGAAATATATATGATTTAAATAAATCACATCATTTAAATAAAATTTTATGTTAAAATATACGGAAAAATATTCATTTACCATAAAACATCAAAAAATAGAATAGTTCCATTAATGCCATTTTATGGCATAAATGGAACCATTTTGCCCTCGACGTTTATTATATATTATGATGATTACATTGATATAACTTAAATTTTTGCTACTTTCGGCATATTTTATGTATTTCAATATATAAATTAGGCAGAATCTTACAAGGAACTGATTTAGGACGGACAAATAATGAATTAATAAGAAAAAATCTATAGAATATTAAACCTTCGTTTTAAAAAGTTGATCTTGAGAACCGTTTTTTCAGATACAAATTCTTTAGAAAAATTAAAAAACTGTTATTTTTTACATATTGTTATATTTTTGAAAAGTACTACAATCGAGAAATCACTTGCTACATTATTGTCACCGAATTTACATAATAGTACAAAACATGGCCCTTAAACTTAATTTTTAATTTAAGTTTTTGACAGGGCTAGAATTTTTATAGTGATGATATATCCAAATACTTTTTTGCATTTTCATGGTGGTAGTCATACTTCCGGCTATTTTTTGCTAAATGTCTAAAATTTGCATTCTAACATCTTCATGCATATTGGCTCGTTTACAGTAAAATGATTCATTATCTCAATGATAATTGAGATGATTCATTATCTTATTTCTGATCTTGACTGTGATCTTCCAACTATATATCTAAATATATATTATATAGAATAACAACTATTTATTAATATATCTATAAATATACAGGGTGAGTTTACAATCTCAGACCGGTCAAATATCTTAGAAATTGATGTTTAGATGAGAACAACAAAAAAACACATTTCCAATATTTTTTGAAAATTAATCCAACTATACCACACTTAATACTGCACCCTCCAATCCTAGGGGTGACCCGAGTGGCGACTTTTATTTCTTAAAAGATAACCCTTCTTCTTGATTGCAGATTCTCTATCGAAAAATAAAAAACTTTCGTTAAAACCAGTTTTCAAAATCATGACAGATGTCGCTAATGAACGGACAAATTCTTATTTTCTAATTTTGGATTGAAATTTTTTATGTGGCATAGTAACTCTTGAATTTTCCAATGGATTGAATGGTCAAAATTTAGTTATAATTTTTCAAGTTATCCGATAACAAAATACAGGTTCCTATTTCATACTCTGCGGGATAGGGAAGTGGTAATTTTGAAATTTCAATTGCAGATCTTTATTTTTTTCACTGAATCAAATTTTACATTCTACAATGAGGGCCTTTTATTTTTTCTTAATTAATTATTTTCAGCGAAACCCAGGAACAACAACGTGGGCGTAGTAGTTTTTTGTTTCTATCGGGGTAGATTTTCAAATAGCCCTAATTTTGAACTGTCGGAGTGCTTGTTTTAATTAGTTCCCATTGCCTCTCATTGTCACGGTGTTAGATCATTTTTTCAATAAAGCAAATGTTCGAACTGAACACCTTTTTGTTTCTAATAATACACCACTTGATGATGAATATTTTATTTAACATTGTGAAACATTTCCGGTGCTATGCTGTTTGATACATTATGTATCCTTTCTTTGAGCCCATCCAGATCGCCGAGTTTTGTGCGCGTAACCTGAGTTTCTAATGTAGATTGGCATGAAGTCAATGAATTGTAATGAAATCATTGAATTTAATCGTTTTAAATCCTTTAAGTACTTTTTCTGAGGATCAATTGATACGCGAAAAATTCAAAAGTGTATCCGCATCAACTTTTGTTTTAAGTTTCAAAATAGAATTTGACATGCATTCTATAATTTCGACAACAAATTTATGAAATAGAACAATTTTATTGTTATTTTAATATTTGAATAATTTTGAGACAAATTATATATATTTTTCAATATAATTTGTAAATTTCGTATATAAAATTATATAAACACACGTTACGTTTATCATATTATTTATTAAAAAAATATTTATAATATTAATCTTAAATCGCGTGTGACAATCTCGTTGCTCGATGTTACTCTGGCCAGAGTCGCTATAAATCTAAAACTTGATAGTGAAATTTCCAAGATTGAACATACAAATTTTTAGTGGATGAGTGGGGAAATTAGCTAAAATGTATTCTCAAAAATGGTAAAAATTGAGTATAATATATTTTTATATGAGCGAAGAAAACTGCATTTATCGTGTTGTTTATTTAGGCGCAACTAGATGTAGTCGCATCGCCTACCTTGAGGTATGTTTAAATTTTCTTATGGAAAACAGTTTTTTTTACCAAATTAAAACCTTAGATCTCCTCTTTTAGAACGTTATAAAACAAGTTATTAAGAAATATATTTACTTAGTGTAAACAATCTGTAAACGGAAAAAAATTTTATTTAAAATTTTTACCAAGTCTATCCAATGACACCATAATGAATCTCCACCTCACTTATTGAAGTTTGATAGTGAATTCTGTAAATGAAGTGCACTACAAAATTATGTATTCAAAAAAATTTACGTTTAGCATTATCCAGGAACAATTACCTGGATGCAGTAAAATAATGTTCTCACGAGGAGCTTGTTTTTAGTAAGTTTTCTCGCTTCTCATTATCAGGATGACTCCCCTTTGAAAAGAGGAGTTTAATTAACCAGATTCCTGGGTAACCTTTGATAGTCCTCGTCGAGACGAATAACTTTTATTACAACCTGTTTTTGATTCAATGCGTATTTTCAGAAATATTTTAATGTCTTCAGATAAACCGGTTACCCTATATATTCTATGGTTTTTACGCATATTTCCCAGATCTACAAAAGCTCCTGATTCATTAATCACTATACTCTGTTCTCGTGCTGTGTTTTCGGATTAAAGTTAAGTTCCCAAGTGCGTCACCGGATATTTTCTATCATAAATATAGGTTTAGGATTTTTCTAGAAGTACGTACTTCTAGTTGATAACTATGTACTGCGATTGTCTGTAAAATCTTCAAACAATGAGATCTATTTAAGGCAGTTATGAATCGGCTGTCCTATTGTTAGAAATTAACTTACCCAGACAAAATTATGTTCGTCTAATTAAGTATTCCTTATATAATTATTTATTATTTAAAATAGAATTCACAGAGGGATCGGAAACATGGTCACCTTTAATGAGAACGAGCTTACTATTTTTTGAAGAAGTGGATTTACTTAATCTCTTATACTGTAACTGATATTATTCAGTTTTTCTTTTAATTCATGTAGAAGAAGAGGTAAATTTTGTTTTATAGTTAATATATTGTGCGATACATAGATGGGAATTTCTATTTATGCGTGTAAAACAATCTTCACAGATGCTTTGGAAGCTTTTTCTTATTAATCGCTAGATATGTAAACTCAGTAGTATCATAAGTATCACTTAAACAATTTTTAGGAATGCGTACGTAATTCGGTTGAATGGAATATTTTATATTTATTACCCATTAAACAAGATTATAATCCAAACAAACAAGAAATTTCACAAGTATATGTTCCTCAGGCTCAGCCGGTGTTAACTTCGACCTCTTTGAGTTCATCAGAGATTCAGATTTTCGAGTAACGAAAACAATACAATAAATTTCGAAAATAGATTAATAGTGATGAAACTGTTTTTTAGAATGTGTTTTTCCTAATGTAGTCGACTATAAAAGTATGTGGTTAAAATTTCTTTTAGTAATGGCAATTTTAAAATTTGAGCACTTATTACGTTGATAAGATTCACAAACGCTTAAGGTTTATAGAATCAACTCATAGAGTCAGTGTACTAAAGTCATCTCGCAGTATTCGGAAAATATTCTCTGTCCTTGCATTCCAAGAGTTGGAATGGCAAATGAAACTTAGACAGATTTGTATCAGCCTCGGTGGTTTTTAGATAAACCTGAGATGTTAAAACTCTTATAAAATCCTGAGAAATTATTTCAGTAAGTTTAAAAACATGTAAACAATTAGATCCATTGTGTGAACATCATCCACATCAGTTCATCAGAGTAGTAGGGCTTTCATATCAATGCATGGTGGGGGGTCTTACGGAATTTTAACATGTACTTCACTTTCATATCAGTTGATGGAAGGGGGAGTTTGGGATGAGGTATAGGTGGGAGATCTTGTGGGACATTAACATGTACCTCACTTTCATATCATTTGATGGAAGGGGAAGGTTTTAGATGGAATGGGATTATGAATTGCGGAAGAAGGGGTGAGAGTGATGAATTAGAAAAGAAAGTCGCGATTGGTAAATTTGGAGAGTTATTGACATTGGAAATATTTTAGTGTGTTCCAATTTCTATGGGTTGAATAATTTGAGAAGAATAAATTTGAATAATATGATGAAATTCGTTTTTCTTTGTAATCTTAGTGTTTTATAATAAGGAAAAGTGTAGAGAATCATTAATCAGCAGTATTTGTTCGTTTTTGTTGCGAGATTTTCAGTTTTGACATGCGTTAACCTAATTTTTTAAAGGTTACGAATGCTTGGTCACTGAAAGTTTTTTTATTTTATAATTTACGGGTCTAATCTTAAATCTGGAGGGTCAAGGATGCGAGAAATAAATAATCTGATTTCTATTATGAGGAAATGTTATTTTATTTAAACAACCATTTATGCATTGCTGTCACATTTTTAAGAGCACAATTATATTTCTTTCTTTCTTCACAACGTTGATGTGTGTTACGAGGAAGTATTTCATCACTCTATAAATCTTTAATTGAAGGACAACCGGTCTCGTTTAAATCTATAATAAAAAGTGATCTGTCATCTAGACATTTGTATAAGGATAATTTCTTGTCATTTTCCTTGACATAGATAATTTTAGCATTATCTAATAGTGCTTTTATAACACCTGTATGCACTTCGTATGGAATGACACCATCATTCCATTCAATACTATGTAAAGTTTTTGTTAACCATAAATTTGTTCTCTGGTATGTATATAGAAGAGCTGTCCAT